>JANHFO010000681.1:0-13112 GCA_032468095.1 Pareas carinatus
GCTTCGGGATTTCAAATTATGAAGTTGATGGTCCCTGAGGTCGAAAAGGGTGGCCACCACTGCTCCAAACAAAGAAATCGACTGCAGATTGCTGAACGTGGTGATTTAAGTGACTTAAGACCAGACATTTGAAAACTGGTATCACTTCATCAAGCCCATCCGTTGCATTAAGAATTTACCAAACAGTGAAGTAGTTACTAAATTTTACTGAGTTTACTAAGTTACTAGTTACTAAGGTTCTTGATGAATGACTATCAGACTTTGAAAACCTGGTATCCCTGGATCGTGTTCAGCAATTTTGTTGAATTAACATTAACTAAAAAGATTTCTAAATTGGATTTTGAATAAATGTTCAATGAATTGTTGCAGTTTTGAATTTTACTGTTACTCTCTTCCTTAGCGGGTCGTGCAAACCGCTATTCCGAATAATGCTATTTATAGGGGTGGGGCACTGGGGATGAGTTTGTAGCACCAAGCGGGTGGTGGACTGAAAAAGTTTGGGAACCGCTGCTCTATAGTCTTGACTTGTCCTGGTCACCTAGAGTTTCCATCCCCGGATACAGTTCTATGGATGTACTTTCAAATATGCAGAGTTCCTTTGAAATGAATGAAGAGTCGTGGTCAAGGCACGAAATAGCTGTGCATGTCTTTTACATGATACATTGATTTTGATACGCTTGGGCGTTATGGAAAATTAATAGTGTCTTATTCTTTGGTTCTGACATATGCAAAATTTGGCTCTCAAAAGTTGATTTCTTTGGCTGAAGGAATAAAATCTTCAGTGACCTATTAATATTTATGAACTTTTATAAATTCCCAATAAGAATTTCAGTCTGGGTTCAGGCCAGTGCAGAGCACTGAAATGGCATCGGTCGCACATTGGGGCTCAGGATGAAGATGATGCAACCCTGGACCTTTCAATATCATCAACCATGGCATCTTTCTGGACCAGTTTCAAGGTTACAGTGGGTTGTCCTACCTCCACGACCAGCTCCAACCAGTGTGGAGAGGGGAAGGGAGTGGTGGGGAGAGGAAGGGGCAAGCCCTAGGCCGCAACAATATGGACTGTCCCAGGGCTCAAGTATTTTACTGCTCCTTTTCAACTTCTACATGAAACTGCTAGGGAAGGTCATCTGCTGATATAGGGTTCAGTATCACCAATATGAAGATGATGCATCTTCAACCCTAGCCAGCCAGATGGTGGTTGTGGTGACGCTGATTGAATTTTTGAGATCTGTAAAGATCTGGATTGGAAAAAATCGCCTTCGACTGAACCCTAGCAAGATGGAGTGGCGATGGAATTTTGCCTCCTCGGGTGTAAATGATATATTATCTTTGATGGGGTGGCACTTCCACAAACTGAGCTGGTGTGCAATTTGGGGAGCAGGTAGCAGCTGTGGCAAAAATCCATCTAGCGTGCCAATTGCACTCTTTCTTGAACCAGGAGGACTTGCTCGCAGTCATTCATGACTTGTTCACCTCCCAGTTGGATTAGTGCAACAGAGTCTATGTGGGGCTACCCAGAAGCGTCAACTACGGCAGTACGGAATGCAGCAGCATGCACACAAACGCACCCACCCACCCCAATGTGTGCCCATTTAACAACGCTGCTTTGTTTCGTTCTGGATAAACCAAGGTGCTGATCCTCTCCTTTAAAGCTCCTTATGGCACAGGGCAAGGTTATCTGCAGGACGACCGTTCCCTAACGACATCTACCTGTCCCACCATGCCAGATAGGGTGGGCATGTTTTAATCCCTCCTCCTAAATGTTAGCATCCTATGGGAGCCAGAAGTGTGGCTTTTCCATGGCAGCCCTTTCCCAATGAAACAGGAATGGAATGAGCTACCCCCCGCAATTCGTACTATCTCTGACCTTCCGACCTTCCGCCGTGCTTTGAAGACCCACCTATTCCATCTGGCGGGTCTGTCGTAGCTGTGCCCTTGCTCTCCTGTTCTTAATTTTTGAGATTTTTAGATGGGGTTCTTAAATCTTTACTATCAGGCTTAATTTAATTGTTTTAATAATATTTTAAATTGTGTATGTTTTTTATGTATTTTAAAGTGCTTGTAAGCCGCCCTGAGTTCTTTGGGAGAAGGGCGGGATATAAATTAAATAAATAAAATAAAATAAACACTCTGGCACCCGAGGTTCAGCAGGCCTCAACCTTCTTAGTTTTTTGTAAAGCTTTGAAGATCTAGCTTTCACCCCAAGTGGTGGGATATGATGAGGTGACTGCACACCAGAGGTTTGATTCGGTGTCAGCCTTTTATCTTTAATGTATTTAGTTTTTATACTGTTTTTATTTTTTATTTTGTCTTTATTATTTTTACAAATAAGTCAATGCGGTGACAATACCCAACACACCTTTCTCCTCCGATTTCCCCCAAAACAATAACCTTATGTGGTGGGTTGAGTTGAGAGAGGGTGACTGGCCCAAGGGCACCCAGTTGACTTTCGTGGCCAAGGTAGGACTTTAAATCACCGCCTCTTGCTTTCTAGTCCAGTGCCTTAACCACTAGGCCAAATATGGCTTTAATGATGTCTTAACCTTTGACTAGTCGCCACCCAGAATTGGTTATAAGATGAGCAGCTATATAAATAAATTCATTTACAAGAAATTAAACCTCATAAAATGTTGCATTATCTATTTACACCTTTAACATAATTTACCAATCACAAACTGATTTCATTCCAAATGGTAGTTTATTTAAATACTGTATAATTGCATAATATAAATAAAGAAATAAACAAGGAGATCTTGACAAAAGAAGAGTGAATATGCTAACTTAAATCTGTGAATGTTTTCTGAAAATATCTTACCATATATTTATTTTTAAAAAAATAACTAATTGTAAAACTCCTGCATATAATAAACAAATGTATTCTCTGATTTCATGCTAAACAAGAATAGCCTGTTGGTAGCTGACCATTTGTTTATGTGACAGATTTAATATGCATCATTATTACTAATAGTTCATACAATATTTGAAATCTACTGTTCATCTAGAATACTCATATGAACATTATAACAAAAATATATTTATCATTCCAGCAAGTTACATACATACAAATTCATTTTTTAAAATAACTATAGAAACTAAGCATTTTTATACAAATATTATCAGTAGCTCAGTATACTGAGTGACACACACACACATATATAAAACGTTCATATTCCATGTAATCAATATAGCTCCTAGCGCTGAATGACCATGCTTCCTCTGACTGCTGGAGTAGCAGTAGCTCGTTCTCGTTCTTTCGCAATTTCCAACTCAATCTTAGCTTTGATTTTATCCCAGTTAACGTCAAGCTGCAAAATCAAGAGGGAAGGAGGAAAAAAGAGAAAAATATTTTTATCTGGGCAGGGAGAAAATTTATGAGTGTGCTTTTGAGTGTGCATATGTGGGAAATTATCTCATGTATCTGGGGTTTCCTCACGCTGAATAAGATTTCTTAGGCTTCTGCATTTTACCTTTGGTTCAAAATTCTTCTTACGTAAATACAAATAATCCTCAGGCTATGACAACAATTGGGATTGGGATTGCCATCACTTAAGCAATGCAATCGTAAAGTGCAACAACACATGACCGTATCACTTAGTCATAGCAATCCTGGCAGCCCTGGTAGCTGTTGTAACCTCAGGATTTGTGGGTCATTAAGCAGGAAACTGCAGGAGTCCCAGGTAAGTAGTAGATGGATTCTGTAGGGTGTGGAGGAGGCCAGGAGAGGCCCAGAGCGGGGGTCTGGTGTGAGCCATATGGGAGCTGAAAGAGGCCAGACATTAACAGAGAGGCTTGGCATAGGCTACACATGAGTCAAGAGGAGCTGGGGTGGGCTTGGGAGGCAGGCTGTGTGCAAATCAAGGAAGGACGTAGGAGGCCCAGGACAGGCAGCATATGAATCGAGAGAGGCTAGAAGAGGCTTTGGCATTCCAGCACAGATTGCGCATGTCGAGGGAGACCTTAGAGCAATGATGGTGAACCTATGGCACGCGTGTCAGAGGCGGCATTCAGAGTCTTCTCTGTCGGCACGCAGGCTGACTCCCCAGCAAAGTAAAAAAAAAACATTCTTTAGTAGCAAGCCAGAGGGACAAAGTGCTCCCTTCCCTCTCCTGGGAGAACAGAAGGAAAAAGAGAATATTGTACCTCATTTTCTTTTGTACTAATCTCAGTTTGATGAATTAGTTAATTTTTTTAAAATAGTAAATGACCAAGATCCAAAAAGCTGCCTAAATCATGAATCAAGTTCTTTGGGTCCAAGAATGTGTTATATTTTTCTCCTCAGTGATGAACTTGTATCACATGTGAATTAGATTCTGAAATAAAATTACTTCGGATTTCGGTTGTCTTCCTTGCCAACTGTGTATTATGGCTCTACTTCCATCAAAAATGGCATGATAGCTGCTGTGATTTTAAAGCCATATTCTTTATGGCTTTACCACAACCATGTTATCTTATTTCAGGGGGCTGTTACTATGATGTATTATAGTATGTTCAAAACTTGCCAGATACTACTGGCTCAGTTGAGTCCCATTATTACAATATTCTAAGTTTCTGTCTTGTTATGCAAAGGAATATGAACATTATGGTGCAGTTTGCCAAAAGCAGCATATGATTTTCAAATAAATTCAGTATACCTTAGAAAAGTTTTAATAAGCTAAGCCGCATATTTACTGTTGTAATGTTTCCTCAGAATGTCACATCAGAATAAACTAAAACAGCATCTTTCAGTGGATTAGCCTGTACTGGTGAAATGATAAACCTGAAAGCTTTAGCAGCAAAAAATCTCCTCTTAATATTTGTCTTTTCCCATAAAATAAAAATTCTATACCTATATTATCTAACTCCACAGCATTTCCACAGTATGATTTTCATAACTGTAAGCAGATATGCCCTAACATACTTTGACCCTATTCCATCAGTGCTAATAACTGAGCCTCAAAGTGGAAACCCTGGAAAAAAAATTGAGCTGTTGATTTTGTTTCATACTGTGAATTAAAGTACAAGCACACAGTGTTATTAAATACACGTTGGCTTACAGTCTGAAAATTGTTTCATAGCTATAAGGCAGGGTTTCAAAAAATATAACTCAACTTCCACAGAATACTTGCCCCTTCGGCATATTGCAAAAATCGCTGATTCGTTTCTTTTTTACTGAAGTCATCCAAGAACTTTTGTCGGTAAGCCAGCACTGTGTCAACATGCGTCTTGTGTTTCACAGCAAGTTCTAGCGCTCTAGAAGAAAGCAAAACGGTAATAAGCTCATCAGGCTGAACGCAGAAACTAAACTGATCACAAATGCCTCGGTTTTATAAATATGCATACTGTACAGCAACTGCACTAATGAAACATTTTCTTTCTTATTATAAAGCAAGAAGAAACCATGTATTAAGGTCAACAACAATGGCTTTAACGGAAAACTACTTTCCCCATTAAATAAGCTCATTTATGGTGTCTCATAATTTTAAGTATATTTTCTGGCAAGTTAGTGGTCTTCGTAATTGTTGGACAGTCTAAACAAAAGTGACGGTCTTTATACCAATGAACGACTCGGGTTTTCTTGTTTTCCTGTCGCCCCCACCTCAAGGATCACGCGGCACCTTACTAATGGACAGTAGTTCGGTTTAAAAACCATTCCCGTTCTTTTCCAATGATGTAGAAGGCTCTACATGTGCAACAAGAATATGCAAATTCTACACATCACATAAAATTCCTACTCATGAAACGACAGGCTGGAAACTTTCAAATTTGGCTCTTAACATTCTAAAACAGTAACAGCTTTCTATTACCAATGTAAACAATTGGTTTTATATTACGACTCTAAATCAGCCATTGAAATTATTGTATTTTTAATTTTTTTTCTTAATGCGCTGTCTGTTTATTGTCTTAATTGTTTTTATTTGGCTGTGTACCGCCCTGGGTCCCTTCGGGGAGAAGGGCGGTATAAAAATATAAATAATAAATAAATAAATAAAAAATAAATGACTGCTTTGCATCCAGAAGACTTATGATTAGCACAGCCTTCACTAACGTTTTTTCCTTTAAAGCAGGGGTCCCAACCTGTGGACCGCATCTCCCTATCAGGACATGGCTGCTGGCAACTGAGCCGCGCGAGTGGTGGGCTGTCAACTGCACGCCAGCACACGCGAACACACAGCCCCACTCACACAAGGGCCATGTGATCGTGGTGCCCCACTTGCATGAACACCTTACAACTGAGGCTCCCCAGTCGTGCAAGCGTGCACATGATTGGCGCACACAGGCATATGCACACCCCAGAAAGGTTTGGGGAACGCCGCTTTAAAGGACCAGAAACAAAAACCTTATAGTATTATCAATCTTATTGAAACTGAACAAGTATAGGCTGAGGTAGTGTCAAAATGAGACATTGCTCAGAAAAGCTAAGTATATTTGAGGTTGGTGTGCAGTTTTTTTATTAGTTAATAAGTAACATGCCTATGTTAGTTTCCATTATTAACACGTTGTGTTCATTAAAAAGTAGGCGAGAACACCACTGCTCCATATTTATAGAGTGCCACAAAATGTGAACTTTTATAGAAGAATAGTTAAGGGTACCTTTGTGGTATTTCAGAGGTTTCATAGCTGGCGTTTTTAGCACAGAGGTTTGTTAGGAAAATGATAAAAAAACAAAATCACTCCAAACTCGGGATACCTTTTTTTAAAGGATAACTGATGTTATCAATAGGTTCAAAAGCTTTTTTTAAAAAATCTGTGCCGTAAAATAGGGCTGGGGGGCTTGTGCTTCTTTATCAAAAATTCCACATGCTATGTTACAAACATTGGTATCTGTTACATCAACATTAATTCTGGGGAAAAAATTAGGTCTTGGAACAGGATAAAATTATGTTAAGTTATCATTTAAACCATTGTTTTTCAACCTTGGCAGCTTGAAGATGTGTGGCCTTCAATGCACACCTTCAAGCCGCCAAGAAACACTGATTTAAACAGTTACAACCAAGTCATAACAAAGACAAAAATATATACTGCAATACATTATAAGAAGCATATTACCTTTCCCAGTTGTAAAGATTAATATTAACTTGAATTGCCTGGTAAATAAGGCCAGCTTGAAGAAGCAAAGTTTCAGCATCCTGGACGTTTCCACTAAAAAGCAGAATATGAGCCATTCTTGATTCTTTTGATGGCAGATTTTTGATGGAACTAATATACTGTACTTTATCGATCTGTTGGTTTTTAAAAATAAATAAATAAATGCGACATGTATAATAAAGTTGATTAAACTCTAGTTTTGTAATAAACTAAACAATAGAACAAGTGCCAAGAATCTTTAAACAGCAACAGGATAAGCATTAAATACTATCAATGAATCAATCAATCAATCAGTGAAAGTCATTAAGTTGTGAATCATTCTACTTACCTCACCAACTGCTGCATAGGCTATTTCTGCTGTGTTCATATCTTTATAAGCTATTGCCATTGCGGCCAAGCAAGCCCATAACGTTTGATCCTGAAATAAACATATTAAAATAACTGTTCTTATAGAATATAAACATTTATCTTATGCCAAATTAATAAAAATAAATTTAATCATTATCTAAGAATCAATGGGCTATCAATGCAATGCAATGCAATGTAACGTAATGTGATGTGATATATGATATAATATAATATATAATCAATTATAGAGCAGTATAGTCCCAGATCACATACGCATTTAATAAAGAAAAAACTGCAACAATATATAAATCATGTACGTAACGAACACATAAAATAGCATAGCTATATCAATAAGTGTTAAATACCAAATGAGGATGTGATGATAGAAATGTAACATAACATAAAATTAAACTTTTAGATAGCATTATAAAAGAGAGTATATGTAACTCAGGGTGGAACTGTAGAATCCTTGGTGCTCTCTAATTGACTATTTGCTTGCAGTCATTTCATTACCGAAACATCTTCAGTGTTAGAAAGGAGTGGGCTTTGGTCTCTGTTTATATATGGTAGTTTGCTCTATCAGTGTTTGTAGGGATGTTGTTTTCTCTGTGATAGTTCCTTGATGAAGCTGGTGTTTAATGTTTTTTTGTCTCAGTTGGTAATTTCTTGATTAGGGAATGATTTACTGCTTGACTGGTTGTCTGGTGTTAATCCTAAAGTTAATCTGTGATTGTCTGGCTGTTTGGAATTAGCAAGGAAGTAGGCAAGGAACTATAGTCATCATTTATATTTATTTGCTTTGACTTATGATTTAATAACTGAGATATAGAATATTTCTATTTACTTAATTGGCCCTCTTCCAGAACAACTGGATACTTGTGGCAGATATCTATAGCTCATCTTCTTTCAGCAAAGAGAGGAAATGTAAATATATAATTCTGTCACATTCCTTAAAATAATATGACTTTTGGCCTCATTTGTCCCTCTTCTTGCAGCTTTTTAAGAGGATGAAAGAGGCATGAAGGAAGAGAGAGAAGGAAATTGCTCCCGATTGTCTTTACTGTACATGAAAATGAGTTATGCGGCTTTAACCATTTCAAAGGGGATGCTTTCTTGTGTAAGCTTTTCCCAGCATCATTCATTACTTGATGGAACATAATATTAGGAGAGAAGAGTCCCTGCCTGTTCCTGCATCTTTGCTTTAAAATAAGAGATTGTCAGAACGATCATTTCTGACAATTACCTAGGATACTGGAAAGGTAGTGAAGAGAAAGAAAATATTTTTTTTAAAAAAGGAACCCAATAAATATTCCTGTCCTATTAGTAACCACGGAGGATCTAGGAGCCTTCTCCTTTGCGTTCATTTTGCGCCTGCTACAAAACTACTGTACGTGTTGCTAGGAGATGCGATGCACTGCTGCAGAGGACCGGGGTCCGGGGACCCCTTGGGGTCCGGAGACTCCTTGGGGTCCGTGGCAAGTTGCCAGGGGGTCCACAGACAGATCAAGAAAATTTTTGAAAAGTAACATACAGGAAATGTTGATTACTAATTAGTTGAATTTGTGGGAATCCGATCCTCCCTGTAGCGATGACATGTTTTGGGGGCCACAGCTGAAAAAGTTTGAGAATTCCTGCACTACTCAAGGCTACTCTTGAAGGAAGACGGAAGTTATGATAAGCAACCAAGAGGCTATTGTATGCTCCTTTTTTCTTCCTCTATCCTTAAATGACTGTTCCTATGTACAGAAATCAGAATGTAAAGTGTTAGGATAACAGCCAAATCTACAGTTGAGCTGCTCAGAAACGCATACATAACTCCCTGGGGGCGAGCGTAAGCAGAAAGGCAGTCAAACATTAAAGCATAAGAAGATGTCTCCATTTTATTAGCAAAGAGCAAGGAAACCTATTTTGAAATATATCTGAAGTCGGGTACTAGGAACAGTTTGAGGGAAAGTACAGCCCTCAACTTACGACCACGGTTGAGCCCAAACTTTCTATTGCTAAGTGAGGCATTTGCCTCATTTTATGACCTCTCCTGCCACAGTTGTTAAGTGAATCGCTGTAGTTAAGTTACTATCGCCGTTGTAAAATGAATCTGCCCACCCCCTATTGGCTTTGTCTGTAAGAAGATTGCAAAACTTGACGGCATGACCCTGGGACACTGCAACAGACAATAAATTTACCCAAGCCGGGTTGTCCTGATCCCTCTTTTATATTTAAATTCGGTTTTAAATTGTAAATTTTTTAAATGTAAATTTCTAGTATATTCGTCCAGTATATTTAATTCTTTTAAATGGTTTTTCATTATTGTATTCAAGTTTAGTGTTTTATTTTTGGCTGTACACCGCCCCGAGTCCTTCGGGAGAAAGGCAGTATAAAAATTTAAATAAAATTAAAAAAATAAAATAAAAAGTATGAGTCGGTTGCCAAGTGAATTTTGATCACATGACCACAGGGATGCTGCAGCGGTCGTAAGTGTGAAAAACAGCCTGTTGCTTTTGTTCAAGGTTGTAACTTTGAACAGTCACTAAATGAACTGCTGTAAGTTGAGGACTGCCTATAGAAGACACGCGTAATTTTTCTAAACAGCAGGCCCCCCTTTCAGTGCAACAAAAGTCAGGCAAATAAAATTACCCTGGGAAGCATTTTGTAATGGCGCTTCTGAAGGGATTGTGGCATTACTGCAATCTGTATTTTAAAACTAAAGAAGCAACATGTCTCTCCCGCCCCATTAACCTTTTCCTAAAAGTCAGCATTATATTTACCTTAACAAAGCGACACAGTCGGATGGCATCCTCCCATTTCAAATTGTTGACGTATTCGTGAATAATAGCTGGATATGGCGAAATGCTATTGTGGATAAGCGAACCATCCGCTCTTCTGACGGTTACCTGATTGCCAACAAAACTTATGATCTGGGGACTTTTACTAAATTCGCTATTGAAAAGAAAACACATTTTCACAAACATTATTTTAAGCATTAACGTAGCGCCTTCGATAGAATATTGGTGAAACGGACAGACTGATATCCCATTTAAAATAACAGCTATGATCTCTTTCTGAGTACGCACTGTTCATGGCGGAAACAAGGCTGGACATTTCTTTCCTGTTCTGTTAACCTAGAATTGACAGATTAAGGAGTAATAGGCAGAATTCAATCTGGGTCGGTCACTTTTCTCTTCTGAGCTTTTGGACTCATGCATTCAATTTTGCGGTTACTAAGATTGTTGGACGAGCAGGCACAAAAACAGCCAGGGTGGTGATTGAAGCCTGGGAAACAACAGGAGTGCTGATTTATCCCCAGCACAAGGAAACAACAGCCAACAACTTAATAGCCAGCCATCAATACCGCAATCTACATCTAAAAAGCTACACACAACAGTGACCATATAAATACCACAGACAGAACAGCCAAAGCACACAGGAAAGTTCTCTTGAGGATGGTCTCCAGCATGACTCCAAAAGCTCAGAAGACAAAACCTCTGGTCTAGCTTCATCATAACTTCTTGACAAAGTATGGTAGAACAATGAAAATGGTACCACATGGAAGTGTATAAATTTATCTTCCTTTTGAGACAAAAGATTATTAACCTAACTGTAATTTATTGTTCTTTTATTGCAAGGTACATTTGTCTTAGTCAGATCTACGCATCATACATATACCTGGTGGCTTGTGAAAGTGTCACTGCCTAACATTTCCAAGAAACAGTTGTATAATATTTTCCCTCAGAAGCCAAGGTGCCTTGAAACTGTATAAACAGCACAGATAACTTCTGCTCCATTTGTGGCAAGGCTGCATTTGCATCTCAAAATTGCCGTATGGTGGTAGTGATAAAAAAGGCATACCACCTATATTTTGGATGCAAAATAGGGGATCAGGACAAATTGGGTTATGTTATTGGTATCAATAAAAAAGAAAACTTTATAATGATTGATGTGGTATCATTCTCATTGCTATATCAGATTTCGCAGAAATGTTATGGAGCGTAATCGCACACCCCCTCATAATTTTGAATTATTTTGATGCAATTTTGACCTGAAGCTGTTATCTTGGAAACTGGACCCAATTAATACTCAGGACTTAATATTCCTTTATTAGTGACCCAATTCTGGTAAAATATAGCTACTTTCATTTCCGAGGCTTTTTCCTTGTAGACCAGTGGAATTTGAAGTACCCAGATTGGAAATTATTGTTTGCGTGTGACACAGAGTCTCAGTCTCAAAGGTTAGATTAAAAATTTTATTACTGAAAGCTAACAAATAAGGAATACCTTGCATCCTTTTCATAGAGAGTTTTTGGCAAGAGATCTTTGTCTACATATACTACATTGGGGTAGTACCAGACTGTGAAATGTGTATCCTGCAGTCCACATAATATGTTGCATGTGTCATTCCATGCCAGAGTATGCACCATTGTTCCTTAACAAAAAAGAAATTAAATAAACTAAATATCCGTCAACTAACCTGGATAAATAATATAGTCTAGTCTACTGGATAAGATTGCAAGTAACAGTATCATCAACTCTTCTCTACTAATAAATGTGACCCTAAGCAACATATTTCTGTATTCAAAATAAAATGTTATACATTATTACTTGTCTTGAAAGATACAAGCACACCATATAAAATGTCTAAGATGAATAAAGAAGTGACAGATAGACATTGGAAGTGTAAAGACAATGCAGGCACGTATTATCATATGTGGTGGATGTGTAGTTATGCGGAAAAATACTGGAAGAAAATACATAAATGGCTAGTAGACATGACAAAGATATAGCTAAATTATAAACCAGAATTGTTTCTATTGGGTATTCTGCCAGAGCATTTTAATAAACAATATACCTATTTGATACACATGTCCTAACAGCTGCCAGGATTGTCTTTGCACAAAATCAGAAAAACAGAAAAAATATACAAGATGAGGAAATAATTAAGAAGATTTTGGATTGTGCCAAGATGGATAGATTGACTTTAAAACTGAAAGATAAAGAAGAATCAGTACACTTCAGAACATGGAACAATTTTTATAGATGGTTAGACAAAAAAATGGAAGGAATCGATTTGAAAATGTATTTAAAAGTTTTAATAGATATTATAGAAAATGTAGAAATGTACTAATAAGGTTAAATAGATATTATAGAAAATATGTAGAAAAGTTTTTAAATTTATACCCAAATGCTCGAAGCTGATCAAAAACTGAAGGAGGAGGAGGAGGAGGAGGAGGAGGAGGAGGAGAAGAGAGAAGATTTATGTGTTTATGTGTTGCTTTGCTGACTTTTGATATGTATATATATGAATTTTCTTTTTCCCTTTTTTTTTTGAAAAATAAAAACTTTACAAAAAAGAAAGATACAAGCAAGCCCAAGCTGATTCCATGTACAGATTTTAAAACCTCCTTCATGATATCCAATGAGTGAAACTTAATGAAAGTGCCACCAATGAGTGGCCAACTTCTCCTTGTCTATTGCTTTCATTTGTACAGGTGTACTACTTAGCCTTTGGGATTTAATTCTTTAGACACTCAGGTATTCTTGGGTATATACTATGCCATAATGTCTCTTTATATAGTCCCACTAACATAAGATGATAATTTCTGGCTTGATGCATTTGGTTCCAGAACTGTCTAGAGCAGAAGTGCCAAACTCAATTTTATTGGGGGCCACTGCCATTGCTGTGGATTGTCCCCCCAAATG
>JANHFO010000683.1:25166-38226 GCA_032468095.1 Pareas carinatus
GTATAGAAAAATAAACAAATAAATGCATTCAATATGGTTACTGCTCTGGGGTAAAAAGCTGTTTTTCAGCCTGTTTGCCCTCGTTTTCATTATTCTGTATCGTCTGCCAGATGGTAATAGTTCAAAAAAGGGTGCCCAGGATGAGATGGGTCTTTTAAGAATGTTTTGAACTTTTCTTAAGGCATCGGGAGCTATAAAGCTCTTCCTTCAAAGAGGGGAGGAGGCAACCAACGATCCCAGAGGTGCTTTTTCAAAGGGCAACTGGACTTTCTAAGAAAATTCCGTCGTCTCTTGGGAAAGCGCCTTTGGGGTAACCCATGACCTGGATGGCGGAGCGTCTCCATAGACATTAGGCATACCATTCCAGTTGATTTAAAACAGAATGCAGACTAACAGGGCTGGAAGGGACCTTGAACGTCTTCTAGTCCAGGAGTCCCCAACCACCAGCCTGTGGCATGCCAGCTACTGGGCCACGCAAAGAAGCCACGGCTCATTCGCAGGATGCAGGCCACATGCCAAACCACGCCCCCCCCTCCAGTCTACGATAAAAACTTTCTCCATGGAACTGGTCCCTGGTGCCCCAAAGGTTGGGGGCCACTGTCCAAGTCCAACCCGCTGCTTGAGCAGGAGACCCTGGACCAAGTAGATTGCTGTCAGCTTCGGGAGTGTTCTGTTTTCGCCTGATATCAGTCAATTGATTTGATACTATTTTTCAGCTATATATTTCCTAGCTCCATTGAAGAATTAAGCTAAAGAACAAGATGTAATAACGTCTGAAAATCAGTGACCTTATACGAGTTCTGATTCTTAAAACAACGGTGAGAGCTGAAGACCCCACTTTTTTTCAGAACCGAGTCATTTATTAAAAAGGAATAATAAAAGGCAGGATAAAAATGAATAAACAAGCTCTGAGACCCATAAGATTACAGATTGCTGAAATGATCGAATTTGTGTTATGGTTCTAAATGTTCTGGCTTTAATTGAGTAAGCTTTCCAGAAAAAAATACACAAAGGTGCTTTTTAGATTAATATTGTTTTATTCCCACTACACCAGGAAAGAGCCGTGTCAGTACAGAAATAAAATTTCTTTAATACAGGTAGTTTCAGGTGGAAGAGATGTTATGTGGAAAGAAGACTCCAAAGCAGTAAAAGTGGAGTTAAAGGAATAATTTTAGCATTTTTCAATTGGAATAGTGTATTGACCTGATTTAGCTACTGATTCAGTGGAAAAGTAAAATATAGTTATGGAAATTTTGAGCATTTGTGGACAAAAATTTAAAAAAAACGTATTTTTGTAGCTTATTATATATAGTACTAAAACGGGGTATATTTTTAGTACAGATAGCACTTGACTTACAACCACAATTGAACCCAAAATTAATATTGCTAAGTGAGACAGTTGTTAAGTGACTTTTGCCCCATTTTACAACTTTTCTTGCTACCGTTGTTATGTGAATCATTGTAGTTGTTAAGTAAGTAACCCAGTTGTTAAGTGAATCTTGGTTCCCCATTGACTTTGCTTCTTTTAAGATCGCAGGACCATGGGCCACTGCAACTGTCATAAATATGAACCAGTTGTCAAGCATCTAACCATGGGGATGCTGCAAAGGTTGTAACTGTGAGAAATGGTCATACGTCACTTTTTTTAGTGCCGTTGTAACTTTGAACAGCTGTAAGTCGAGGACTACCTGTATTGGAAGCACTTATCATATTTAGAATATTTTAATTCAGTTTCAGTTAACTGATAATGTAGGTTCATTAGTTTGTATTTTGAAAAGACAGTTTATGGGCCATATGCACAGTGGATATATGAGATGCGCATTTTGCAAAACTGGTAGTTTTAGCATTTCCTGTTGTATGATTCAAAACCACCTTGGAACCTATCTGCAGAAGTTACTTGCCTGCTTAAAACCACCTGAGGCTGGATTTTGGGAACACTGCCCCAAATTAAACAAACTAATTTTAGGTGGATTAAGAATTCTCTTTACAAACCTCACAAATTTGCTTCAGGAAGTCTCTAGAAATATTGGGTATTATCTCCCTGATGGAGAATATAGTAAATAAAAATCCACTATATGGTGCTGAACGTAATCTCGCCGAGCATGAAGTGATAATATTGCTATCCTGCTAGTTTTGAGTCTTGAATTGTATTGTTGCTGTTAAAAATAATTTAGCCGCCTATTCATACGTGTGCCATTTTTTCCTCTCACATATCATGTGCTTCACATTGAGCAAGTCAAACTCAGTGTTTTTCCCCGAATGAATTTAACATGAGAGAAAATTACCAGCGTACTTACTACCTTTAGCTACTGGAGCAATGGCAGATGTCCAGGAAATCTGTAATGCATGGGATGGGATATTGTCTGAGATTCCCAGGAGGGAAGGAAGGAGAACATTCTAGAGGAGGAAGAGACAATGCAGTTTGTGTGAGTGAAAAAAGGTGAAGACAGCCCCTCTCCAATCATTCCCAAAATGTGAGACCTGCTCCTGTCCCTCCCTCAGGGTCCCAACTTTTTAGAGGGTTGTCTGGACTTCATTAAGTAGATATTTAGTAGAGTGGTAGACACGGTCACCAACTGCTAACTCTCTTGTCTTGATGCATTTTTTATTGGCCTGTTTTTTAAATGCTTCAAAGCAAGCTATTTCCTTACCACTGGTCATGTATTCTGTAATTGAATCACCCATTCTTTTAAAGATAATACGGGGGGGGGGGTGTCATCCGCTGGCCGTTCAGGCATCGAGACCAAATCTTGACTGGTGGCAAACTTGAAGGAAGTGAAACCAGCGCTAGAGTGCACAGGATTGTTATAAGCGGCTTCTGCGAATGGCAGTATAACACCTGAGGTACTGTTTCAGCGCCCCATTGGGGCGTTCACACCCCCTATTCGTTTACGGATGATGGGAGGAGCTAAGCCCCTAATTGCTTCAGGAATTCTCTCTAGAATTGGGAGGTAAACTCTACCCCTCTATCTGAAATGGTACGTTGAGGCACACCATGGAGCCGATAAAATGTGTTGGACAAAACGTTTAGCCCACACTTAACTGATGGAATCTTTTGGCATGGCACAAAGTGTACCTGACTACCCAGATAAAGTATGCTTCAGTTGGACAAGATTCTGTCTATAAGTGAGGAACAATAAAGAAATTGCTTGGAAGAATCACAATGTGCCTACTGGCTTTTTTGGGGCCTGACTTATATGATGATATATAAAATACTTTAGGATCATGGCGTAAATGTGTCATAAGGTGGACATTATTTTCTTTCCTTCTACTTTTTATTTTATTCAAAAGAAAGTTAAAATACAAACTCCAAAAAATCTACAAAAAGAGACCAAAAATGGAAGAAAACACAAAATGATCAAGACATTCAAAAAGTGTATCAAAAAGAAAAAAGCATATACACATGTTATCCCCCCTGATTGAATGATGATTAATTTATTACTACAATATCGGTCACTACCCCTTGCAATACAGACACCCCAAAAATTTTCTTAGTTTTGGGAATCTTGACATACAGGATGATGTATGAAATTCTTTAGGATCATAGCATAAATGAGACATAAGATAGAAGTTATTTTTCAAGGACACTTAAAATCAGTTTTGTGCTTAAGATGAAAATGAATTAATCATTTTGATCAAAATTAATGTCTGTTCACCAGCAATTTACTAGTTTTGTTCTTAAAAAAGGAGTTCATGATTATTTATTTATTGAATTTCTGTTGCACAATTATTTTTTATGACTTTCTTCAAATTGTTCATCTTCACAAATAATGTGAATGTTTTTGTGGCTTAGAATCCTATGCAAACAAGTTATGATTGCTAGCAATTCCATAAAAAAAATCTCTATTATTAGGCTTTACTATGTTACATGACTGTTCCTGTTTAAGCTCAACAGATGAAAAACGAATGTTGTGCACATTCGTGTATTTTAAATTTTACTCTCATTTGGCTCCAAATAATATTATCATTTTTTAATCGCCAGTAGCTCCAATAATTTTTTTGAATGCAACAAAGCAGTTTGGTAGCTAATTCTAAAAATCCTCCCCTCCTGTATTAGATTGTTCTTAATTTTGGAAATAAGTGGTTCATGGTGTGTTTGTGTGTATGTGTGGAAGCCATTATGGTTCATGTAAAGGGAGACGTTTGTGGGGAAAATTTGCAGAGGAAAGTAGTGAAAAATATTCCTTCAGGGTTGCCATTTTCTGAAAAGTCAGGGAAATGGAAATTGGTCAGGGAAAGTCAGAAATGAAAAATAAAATTTTACTGGCAACCCTGTCCATTGTAGGTAGATGCTATGTGGGAAAAGGGTTTGTAGCTGTTAAATAATTAACAACTTAGAACATTTTAATTACAGAGATTGAGAAGGTTATCAACAAAATATAGAACAGAAAAGATCTATCCAACCATCATTGGAGAAAAAGAAGAAAACGTGAAAAAGAACAGATATAAAGATATACTGCCATGTAAGTTTGAATCGCTTCATTTTAATAATGTTTTTAATCTTTCTGTTTAACATTTACAGTCTTATATGAAGATGAATTATATGGTAATTATTTTTGGAAAAGAATATTTTTCCTAAACTGTTTCATCTGCCTAAATTAATGCGTCTTTTCATATTTGTCACTCTTGCACCTACTGTTTAAAAACCTGTCTCCAGTGTTGGAAAAAAAAATCAAGTTTGATGTCCAAACCAAGCAAAGGTTTTTTTTAAAAAAAATCATAAAACATGCTATGTATTAGTAGATATGCCCATCTACCTTCCAAAAGTCATATTTCTTACAACTTAAGAGAAAAAAAAACCTGGAATGAATATTGACTGTGCACAGTGTACAGTTTCTGATAGTATCTTATTTGAACGTACATGATATTTAATTGATAACTTCAAATAAAAACAAAACCACATTTGTGAAAGTTTAACTAGAATTAAAATGAAAGTTTAAATACATAGGCAATGTATCCTGTTCTGTTCTTGGCATTTTGAATAATGACAATTGCCTTAGGGGTTTTGGAGAGGCCTGATTTTTATCTTCTTATATATGTAACAAAATGAAGAAGTATCTTCTTTCATTGCCTGTTGTGGAATTAGATTAGTGGGATGCTAAGACTACGTATAGTCCTTGGCTTATGACCGACCGGTCCTTTAATGACTGTTCAGAGTTAAAATGTCCTCAGAAAGATCACTTAAAAACCTGTAAACCAGTGGCCCCCAACTTTTGGGCACCAGGGACTGGTTCCATGAGGGGGGGGGGAAATGTCTGCGGACTGGTGGAGGCACGGTTTTGCATGCTGCCTGCATCTTGGAAATGGAACTTGTCTTGTTTGCACAGCCCGCTTGCCGGCGGCCCCGGTGCCAGTCTACAGACTGCAGGTTGGGGATCCCTGCTGCCTCCTACATCGTCTGATCTTTACCACATTACTATTTGCATTTATAACCAGTTGCCCTGTGATCGTGTGATCGCCATTTGCAATTTTCTCTGTTGATGCCTCCTTCAAGTCAGTTGGGATGCCAGCAGAGGGGAGGGAAGGGAGCTGAAATCCTTCCATGGGTTTGGAGAGCGATGCCGAAATGTTCAGCTGCTGCTCCGCAAAGGATTTCCCCTCCCTGCATAAGGAGGAGGGGAAATCTATTGTGGAGCTGGAGGAACAGAGTTGAACTTCTGAAGATTTTAGCCACCCCCCCACCCCAAAAAGAAAGGATTTCCTCTCTGTGCATGGAAGAGAGGGAAATCCTTCAGCTGGTTGCAGGAACAAAGGGTTGCCTGCTGGAAGGATTTCAGCTCCATATGGAGTTGAAATCCTTCGGCAGGCAGCTATTTTACTCTCTCTGAGTAAAAGCTTAACGATCACAATCAGGCGTGCCAGGTTTGTGGTTATTGAGCAAAGGAGTCATGTAGCTGCTCCGCTTAGCAACTGCTTTGCTCAACGTCCGAGATTACAATCTCCATTGTTTTCGTACTTTGAGACTACCTGCACATATATCTAGAGTTAGCTAAAGGAATTAAGTTGGAAGTCCATGATATTTATGGGGCTAACCATAAGCATTTGATGTTCTGGAGCTCATCAGCCTTTTCCCCCCATCTCAGCCTGGCGTGTTGTTAAACACACACACACACACACACACACACACACACACACACACACACACACACACACACACACACACACGTCTAGTGATCTTTGAAATAAAATGATTGCTCATTGCGCACCCGGAGGCTAGATTGGATTTCTTCAGCCCTACTGCCGGGGCTTGTATCTTCTCTAAATTTGAGAATAGCGAGCTAAATTACAAGGGTACCAAGCAAGTTGTGTTGCAAAGCTTTTCTGTCCTCCCAATCAGCAGGAGGACTGGGGAAAAAGCGCAGGAGAAACAGTTGGCACTCGTCACTGATATCTCCCCATCCCCAAATCTGCCGCTTCAGGCAATCGCCTCCTAATGGGAGGTTAATTTTACGTTGTAATGAATTTGGGATGCTTCATTTTCAAAGCGCTTGTGCAAGTGACTAATCAGTGCAGGTAGTCCTTGACTTACGACCACAATTCACCAAATTTCTGTCGTTAAGTGAGACATTTGTTAAGTGAGTTTTGCCCCATATTATGACCCTTCTCGTCTAAGTTGTTAAGTGAATCACTGCAGTTGATGTTAGTCACCCACTTGTTCCTGATCATGGGGATGCTGCAGAAGTTGTAACCGCAAGCCACATTTTCCAGTGCCTTTGTAACTTTGAACGGTCACTAAATGAACTATTGGGAGTTGAGGACTACCTATATCAAGTAACTACAGGTCCTTGACTTACAACCGTTCATTTAGCGGCTGTTTGAAGTTGCAATAGCCCTTAAAAAAAGTGAGAAGACCATTTTTCACACTTAACAGCCATTGTAGCATCCTTTGGTCATGTGATCAAAATTTGGACACTTGGCAGCTCCCAGTTATTTGTGGCGGTTGCCGTGTCCTGGGGTCATGTGATCTTTTGCAACCTTCTGACAAGCAAAGTCAATGAGGAAACCAGAGTCATGTAACAACCAAGTTACTGATTTAACAATTGCAGTGATTCACTAAAGAACTGGGCCAAGAAAAGTTGTAGAATGGGGCAAAGCAGACTTAACAATTGTCTTGCTTAGAAATTTAGGGCCTCATCAGAGTGCCGTCAGCCAGACATTGTCGGCTGGCGACCCCCAGGGGTAGATCTTTCTATGTGGTAGTGCTGATCTTGTGGAACGAACTCCATCCCAGAGATACGTACTACCTCTCATCTCCGGGTCTTTCGGCGTGCTCTTTTAAGACCCACATTTTCATCCAGGCTGGGCTGTCTTGATTTCCCACATGTCTTTTTAGGCTGGTTTTTAATTGGATTTTAATTGGGGTTTTATCTATTTTAAATTGGTTTTAACTTTTAATCAGCCATCATCTAATTATTTTAACTGTGGTTCTAATGTGTGTATGTATATGTATATTTATGTATTTTTATGGCTGTTTACTGCCCTGAGTCTTTTGGGAGTATGACGGTATATAAATCAAATTATAAATAAATAAATAAACTGTGATCGTAAGCCATAATTAGCATCTAGGGAGCACACCTCTTGGCATGCAAAGTAATTTCCCCCCAAATTTGCTATATTTCAGTTGATCACAGTAGAGTTAAACTGACGCTAAAAACTCCCACACAAGATTCTGACTACATCAATGCAAATTTTATTAAGGTATGTATCAATGTAATTTTATCACCTTGAGTAATGCACTACACTATGTGTGAATACCTCAAATAGTGACTTAAATTCTCCCTGGAGATCAACTTTGATATGGAAGTATTGTGTATGAACTTGTTGAGCTTGAGTTCAAAGATGCTTAAAACCCTCAAAACCAAAACAAAAAAAATGACTGTGTAAACCTTTAGTGCAGGAAATAATAATTGCCAAACCAATATAGCAAAATTAGTCACAAAACCAAAGAAAAGAAAATATCTAATTTTAGCAATTCGTAACAACCTGTTTGACTGTCTGTAGTTATATGAAAGTAAGGGAGAGGCCTTAATTAAGAGATTTGAATCAAGTATATTAGTAAGTATACAACTTTTAATTAATTGACTATTAATTAGCATGTGATACATATGTTGTAAAGTACAAGTAGATTTTGAATCTTTTTTATTTCTGCCTTTAGAAGTATAACATGTTAATAATAAATTAACATGTAGTTCTTCCACAAGGCAGAAGTAAATTAACTTCATTTGTTTTGTTTATACATATATTGCAGAAGCAATAATGTGTACTGTTCCTGCAATGGAATGGGATTTTCAAAGCAGCTTATTATTTTGTTTCTAATACATTTGTTAAGTATTATGAATGAAAAGAATGAAAGCCAACACTAATTACAAAAAATGCAAACAGTAAAATAGAAAAAAGGTATGAAAAAAAGAAAGTGTAACTTTCCCCTTTATTCCAGCTAGTAAAAACAATTTTAATAGCATATCACTATCGCTAAATGCAATATAATCTCTCTTTATCCCACAGTGCATCTCTTAAGTAAAAAAAATAAAATCCAAACAACTTTGTCAATTGTTCATTGTCCATACAAATCCAGTAAGGGCAACCATACATCACTTTTTCTTCTTCTTTTAGCCCGGCTTGAATAAGCTGACTTTGTGTACCTTCTCTTTAAGTTTTTAAGAATCTTACTTTTTAATCGCTTTAAAAAAAGAGCCTGAGAACTAGTTTTCTGTTCGTCTTTTTTTTTTTAAGGTCAGAAATCTTTCTGAATGTTAACAGATTCTTTTTGGGTATCCAATAAGTAAAATATGTCAGTTTGGCTGTTATTTCTAATAAAATTCTTCAAGATCTTTACTGAACTCTTGTTTATCCAGTAAAGCAAAGTTATCCAAGTCAGTTTCCTGGTCCACTAGTGTTCCTTTAGGGAATACTGCACGTCATTCATCAGTTCCATTTGTGTTTCCACGAGCAGCTTATATAATGGAAAATAATAATTATGGGTTAGATTTTAGGTCTCTGGATTCTTGCCTCTGTAGTGTCTTTTCCTCAAAATCAGATTAGGTGATTCTTAACAGGATCCTGTATCCCTTAAATGAAATCTCACAATTGGATGTTATTTTGGTTTAGTGTTTATATAGGCTGTTTCACTTTAGGAAAACGAGACCAATATGAAGAGCGATCAACTAAAGAAAATAATTCATACAAATCATGCAGCTGGAAAGAAAACATATAGAATACAGAATAACAGAGATGGAAGGGACCTTGTAGGTCATCTAGCCTAACCCCCTGCTCAAGCAGGAGACCCTGTGCCGTTTTTGACAAGGGGCTATCTCTTCTTGGATGATGATGAAGTGACGAAGCGCCCACGACTTCCAAAGGAAAGCTGTTCCACGGGTGGATGGTTCTCACTGTTAGAAAAGTTCTTCATATTTCTAGGTTGACTCTCTCCTTGATCAGTTTCCCTCCATTGTTCCTTGTTTGACCTTCAGGGGCTTTGAAAAATAGATCGATCCCCCCCCTGTCTTTGTGACTGCCCCATAGATATTGGAAGGCTGCTATCCTGTCGCCCCTGGTCCTTCTCTTCACTAGACCAGCCATGGCCATCTCTTGCAGCCGTTCTTCATAGGTTTAGCGTCCAGTCCCCCCCTCCTCATCTTGGTTGCTCTTCTCTGTACTCTTTTCAGGATCTCAACATCCTTTTTTTTACAGAGTGGTGACCAAAACGGGATGCAGCATTCTAGGTGTGGTCTTGCTAGGACTTTATAGAGTGTTATTAGCACCTCACGTGATCTCGATTCGATCCCTCTGTTGATGCAGCGTAGGATTGTATTGGCTTTTTTGGCTGCCGCCGTATATACTGCTGGCTCATATTGAATCGATTGTCCGCCAGGAGTCCAACATCCCTCTCACAGTTACTGCTCTTATGCCAGGTTTTGCCTAATCTGTAATGTGTACTTTTGGGATTTTCTTGCTTGAGTGTAAGGCTTTACTTTTCTCTATATTGAATTTCATTTTGCTAGATAGAGCCCAGTGTTCAAGTCTGTCGAGGTCCATCTGGATCTTGAGCCTCTCATCCGGGGTGTTGGCTATTCCTGCCGCCTTCATGTCATCTGCAAACTTGATAGGTTTTCCTACTCCCTCATCTAAGATGTTTATGAAGATATTGAAGAGTAAGACGGAACCTTGTGGTATCCCACTGCCTGCTTCTCTCCATGTAGATGTAGTAGCATTATGGACTACTCATTGAGTACGGTTTGTCAGCCAGTTACAAATCCATCTGGTGGTGATGCAATTTATCCCACTTTTTTCCAGCTTGCCAAGAAGTAGGTTGTGGTCTGCTTTGTCGAATGCTTTGCTGAAGTCTAGGTATACTACGCCCATAGCATTTCGCTGGCCTACTAATTTAGTCACTTTGTTGAAGAATGAAATAAGATTCGTTTGGCATGATCGGTTTTTAACAAATCCATGTTGACTTGTAATTATAATTGTATTTGTTTCTAGTTGTTTGCAGATCTAGGTTTTTTTTATTATTTTCCCCAGTATCTTCCTGGGTATTGATGTTAGGTTGATTGGTCTGCAGTTTCCTTGGTCAATTTTTGTTTCCTTTTTTAAAGATGGAACCATATCGGCTCTTTTTCAATCCTCGGGTAGTTCCCTAGTGCTCCAGGACTTAAGTATGCTCCCTGAGCATTTGGACTGTTCTAATGAATTTTTATGAGATTAACTTGTATTTCATCAATATAAAATGACATTTGTCTAGGATTTCTTTAAATTTTTCCTTTCGGCTTGAACGGGAAAGTTTGTTGAGACTTTGCATCTCTTTTTAAAATCCACCTACTTAAGATCGCATCTATCTTTGGAACAATCTTGGAGCGTTTGTGTGTAAAAGCAGTCTCAAAATGCATCTCATTGTGTAATAATATTCAGTTGCATGTTGTAATTTTAGGGAGTATATGGACCAAAAGCGTATATTGCTACCCAGGGACCACTAGCAAACACAGTAATCGATTTCTGGAGGATGATATGGGAATACAATATAGTGGTAAGTAATTAAATACAGAATTAATGATATTTTGTGAACTTTTGCTAGTACTGATTGGATTGGGGTTTAGGCTGCTTGGCACCCCAAGATTGTCCTCATCGGAATTTGGAAGCAGATTGGCTGAATGTCAACAGTGTCTCACCTATAGATACTTATTTCAGACTTCTTAAAGGTAAATGAGAGCAGGGGGGACTTCTTGCAGCCAGACTTACAACAGTTCATTTAGTGACTGTTTGAAGTTACAAGAGCACTGGAAAGAGCGGCTTACGACCATTTTTCACACTTATGACCATTGCAGCCTCCCAATGGTCACGTGATCAAAATTCACACACTTTGGCAACTGGTTCATATTTATGACGTCGCAGTGTGTCCCCGGCTCATGCGATCCCATTTTGCAACCTTGCTGGCAAAGAAAGTCAACTGGAAAGCCAGATCAACTTAACAACTGCAGTGATTCACTTAATCGTGGCAAGAACGGTTGTAAAAATGGGACAACATTTACTTAGCTGTCTCACTTGGCAGTGGAAATTTTGGACTCAATTGTGATTGTAAGCCGGGGATTTTCTGTACTTTTTATGCCCATGGAACTGATGAAGAAGACTGCACGGAATCTTCAGCTGATACAAAATGTGACCCACCACATATTGACAGAGACAATTTTGGCAATGTTTTGCTGACACATCTGTTTTTTTTTCCCTTTCAGATTATTGTAATGGCCTGTCGGGAATTTGAAATGGGAAGGGTACGTATGAATCACATTCGTTTCCTTGCCAAATTTGCTATGGGTGATAATGAAATTAAAATCTTGACTTAACGGTTTTAGATTAGTATTAGTAGCACTTTATAAAACCTTAGTTGGACCATATGTAGAATACCGCGTTCAGTTTTGATCACCACATTGCCAAAAATAGGTTGAGGCTTCTAAGATGATTAAAGACATGGAGGCTAAAGCATTGGAGGAACGATTGCGGGATTTGGGTATAACTAGTCTAGAGAAAAGAAGGACGAAGGGTGACATGGTAGCAGGGTTCCAGTATTTGAGGGGTTGTCCCAAAGAAGAGGCAGTCAAGCTATTCTCCAAAGCACCAGAAAGAAAGACAGACAATGGATGGAAACTCATCATGGAGAGAAGCAACCCGGACTAACAGTGAGGACAATTAATCAGTGGAACAGCTGGCCACCAGAGGTTGTGGGTGCTTCATCACTGGAAGCTTTTAAGAAGAGACTGGGTAACCATTTGTCATCAGCCATATAGAATCTTCTGCTTGAGTAGTGGGCTGACTAGAAGATCTCCAAGGTCCCTTCCAACTCTGTTCTAAGTAGGCTAGATTTATTTAGTGATTAAAAAAAATCTCTAAACAAGATGACAGCTAGTTTTTTAAATTTTGTTTATTGATACCTCAGGAATCTATTTTAAATCAAATAGCATTTAGTATTTTATTGTGCCACTCAAATAACCAGTTTATAAAAATTTGTACACTGCTGAATTTTCAGACATCCTAATATTGCTCTGAAATTTCAATTTCAAAAAGATTAAATGTGAAAAACCAAGTAAGTAGACTGTGAATTAAAAAGATTAGGAAAGCTTTATCCAGCTGAAGTCTAAAATGTATGCGTTCCAAAGTGTAAATGCGTTCCAAAGTAAAAATGGCTCATTTTGCTAACAGAAAAAATGTGAACGTTACTGGCCATTGTATGGGGAAGAAGGTGTCTCCTTTGGACCATTCCACATTTCTTGCGTAAGTGTTTTTGATTGATCGATTTTGAATAAAGTAATTTTTACTTAATATGCATAATTATGTGAACGTTGAACAACTCAACTTATTTTGCTTTCTTCTGCAGTTAAATGAATTAATCACTAATGCTTCTGAAGTGTTTTTAGGTTGAGTAAATTGAATAATGGTATGAGTAGCAAAACAGATTTCTGAATTCTTGTCCTCGGTAATGCTACATTGATACCTCGTTCAGACAATAGTTTAGACCAGTGGTTCCCAAACTTTTTCAGTCCGCCGCCCCCCTGGTGCTACAAACTCATCC
>JANHFO010000683.1:47109-57251 GCA_032468095.1 Pareas carinatus
CATTTGTCTGAAATGGTGCAGGGTTTCCTGCCTGAGCAGGGGGTTGGACTAGAAAACCTCCAAGGTCCCTTCCAACTATGTTATTCTGTATTCTGTTTCCTCCATAAACTGGGAACCAACTCTTTGAACCCTTTCCTCAGGTTCAGGAGAAATTAATGTCTCCTGCTGGGCTGAGAATATGAGGCAGACTTGTTACAGAAATTCCCCCTTCCTTGCCAGTCTTAAAATGTGCCTAAATCCTTTGCTAATTTGATGATTAATTTGGTTAAGGTTCCTTTGTGTTTGAAATTATTAGTTTTACTCTGTTCTAGTTGTGAAATAGCAACCTTGCAAAGCGAGTTAAATTCACAGCAATTGTTATAGGGGGCATCAATCTATAGTTCCATTTCATTGGTACTTAACAGAATCCCTTGCTTAAATATTTAGGAGATGCTGAATAAGATTTCCTGGACGTTCTGCTCACTGACAGTTTTATTCAACTCAAATGCAGGTGCAAGCGATGATTTTTCTCACCAATTGCCAGAAGGAATGCTGGACTTGCTGGTGCTTGCAAGTCAACAGGGTAAGTTTTGTCTGGCAATGAAAGTAGATGCACAGAAATGCAGGGTTTGGGGTCAAATACCTATCCATTGTGGGGGAATGACCTTTGCATATCCATTTATTTAGATTGCCATGGCACGGTTTCCATTGAATAGATCACACCCGCCATCTTTGGAGGCTTCCCGTGTTAAACAGAACCCCTTGGCTCAGCTGATAGAGCCTTCCCTGCAGCTACTGAGCTGGAAAAGTTGAATTAGAAAGAAAAGCTCCATATCTGCTCTCTATCTTCAGCTTTGTATTCCCTTTAAAATGCAATTAGAATCTAACAGAATTAACAGAGTTTGAAGGGACCTTGGAGGTCTTCTAGTCCAACCCCCTGCTCAGGCAAGAGACCCTAGACCATGGATGGTGAACCTTTTAGAGACCAAGTGCCGAAACTGCAACCCAAAAGCCCACTAATTTATTGCAAAGTGCCAGCATGGCAACCTTCGCCCCCCCGGTCATTTTCAACCCCCTCCACGCCTATCGGTGATCCCCTGCCCCGTGGCTCTTGGTGCACCCCCATGTCTCCCTGCACCCGGCGGCCTCTCCCCGATTCTGCTGCCTAAACATGGCCTGCTGTGGGCCTTCCACAGCCTGCCACAGGCCTCCCAGCAGCCTCCCCCAGCTTGTATGGGCCGCTGTGAGCTATGCTCCCCTCCAACCTAGCTCCTCTCCTTTCTCACCTTTGCCACAGACTCCATGCCGCATTTGAGCCTCCCGCCTTACCCCAGATAGGGGAGGGAGGAAGCCTTCCCATTGGACTGATGGGCAGAGGGGCGGGGTGATGTCATAAATGCCCTCAGGAGCATGTGGAGAGGGGGAGAGGAGCCCCTTTACTAGATAGTCCCTCTGGCTTTCTAGTAAAGAACTCTGTACTGGGGCAATGGCAAGCATGCCCACAGAGAGGGCTCTGAGTGCCGCTTCGGCACTCGTGCCACAGGTTCGCCACCACTGCCCTGTACCATTTCAGACAAATGATTGTCCAATCTCTTCTTAAAAACTTCCAGCGTTGGAGCATTCACAACTTCTGGAGGCAAGCCGTCCCACTGATTCATTGTTCTGTCAGGAAATTCCTCCTTCGTTCTGGGTTGCTTCTCTTCTTGATTAGTTTCTATCCGTTCCTTCTTGTCCTGCCTTCTGGTGCTTTGGAGAATAGCTTGACCCCCTCTTTTCTATGACAGCCCCTCAAATATTGGAGGACTGCTATCATGTCAGCCCTAATCCTTCTTTCCATCAAACTAGACACAGCCAATTCCTGCAACCGTTCTTCGTATGTTTTATCTTCCAATCATCTTCGTTGCTCTTCTCTGCACTCTTTTTTTCTTGAGTCTCAGCTTTTCCTTCTCATTGTAGCGACCAAAACTGCATACAGTATTCCAAGCGTGGTCTTACCAAGGCGTTGAAAAGTGACATCGACATTTCACACGATATTGCCAATTTCTAATAATGTCTTAATGAGTTTATTTTCATCTGTGTTTGCGTTTTTACAAATATGTTTTTTTTTAACAAAAATTCTTAGTCACAGCTTTGCCAAAAAGTCCTGCCCTTCAACAGTCTGCTGAGTGGAATTTGTTACAAGACCAGAAAACCTCTGAACAACCAAAATGTACGGTAAGTATGATAATGCAGAGAAAGAAACACCCAGCCTATGGATGAGATACCCATGACGGCCTTTGGGAATGTACTGACTGGTTTGTGTGCTTGCATATAAATAATTATTATTTGGCAGCCTCCTAAGTACAGGTCATCCTTGACTTACAACAGTTCATTTAGTGACCGTTCAAAGTTGCAACGGCATTGAAGAAACTTATGATCATTTACCACAGTTTTCAAACATATTACCATTGCAGCATCTCTGTGGTCAGATGATCAAATTTCACACGTTTCAAATGTCTGGCGAATTGACTCATATTTATGACAGTTGCCATGTCTCGGGATCATGTGATCCCCTTTCGTGACCTCCTGACAAGCAAGGTCAACGGGGAATCCAGATTGACTTAACGACTATGTTGTTAACTTAACTGCAGTGGTTCACTTAACAACTGTGACAAGAAAGGTGGTGAAATGAGGCAGAATTCACTTAACAAATGTTTCACTTAGCAACAGAAATTTTGAGCTCCGTTGTGGTCATAAGTCGAGGAATACCTGCAATCCCTTGATTTATGAACTGGCAATCAAACTGTAGTAGTGTAAGCCAGAGGTCTCCAACCTTGGTCCTTTTAAGGCTTGTGGACTTCAACACCCAGAATTCCTCAGCCAGCACTGCACAGCTGGCTGAGGAATTCTGGGAGTTGAAGTCCACAAGCCTTAAAGGGACCAAGGTTGGGGACCTCTGGTGTAAGCTATCGAATTTTGGGGGGGGGGTAATTATAGTAGCAGAATTTTTTTCCAGTCGCCCTCACTGTTTTATTGATGGTATGCCGATTTCTTGAAAGCAAAACTTTATTTCAGGAAGCATTTTTTTTACTCTTTGTTAATTTATGAATTTAAGAATATGCTGTGGTGTATTACATTTCCCCCCCACCCAGAAATTAATAGTGTTTTTTTCCCATGGAATTTTAAGACTGACCTTTTGTGTAAACGTTTATTAAAGTTAGTAACAAGATGGTTAAGTGAGTCTGGCTTCACCACTGACTTTGCTTGTCGGAAGGTCGCAAAAGAGGATCCCCCGGGACATTATAGTGGTCATAAATACGAGTCAGTTGACAAGTGCCTGAATTCTGATCATGTGACCACGCGGGGATGCTGCAGTGGTCATAAGTGTGAAAAACGGTCATAACTCACTTTCTGCAGTGCTGTTGTAACTTTGAACAGGCACTAAAAGGATCGTTGTAAGTCAAGGACTACCTGTAGTCCTCGACTTAACAACCATTTGTTTAACAGTGTTTCGAGGTTACAGTGGCGTTGAAAAAAAATTGACTTGAGATCAGTATCACACTTAGGAGCATCGCACTGCCTTAACAGAACAACCAAGTTGAAAGGGATCCTGGAAATCATCTAGTCCAACCCCTTTCTCAAATGTGGCTGCCCAGTCTCATGGCCACACGATCAAAATTTGGGTGCTTGGCGCTCGGCATGTAATTTATGACGGTTGCAGCATTGTGATTGCCATTGGCAACTTCCCCAGGCGGCTTTTGATAAGCAAACTGCATGGGAAAAGCCACATTGGCTTAACTATTGTGTATTTCGCTTAAATAATCGTGGCAAAAAATAAATGTGCTAAAATTGGGCATGACTCACATAATGATTGCGTTGCTTAGTTATGGGAGTTCTGCTGCCAATTGTGATTGCGAGTCAAGGACTACCTGTATACTATATGGATAAATTGAGATCTGTCAATTCCCACATTCTTTGGAAAGTGCGGATAATGTGTTTGTTCACTTGAAAATTGATGTTCTGGCAGCAGACTGTGCTTGTCTATGTCCTTTGTGGAAATATAATTACTCCATGGTTCTTTGGACTTGACTAGTAGATGGAATGGGAGGAGAGTTTGTCTTCCTCTACTGTCAAAACTTGTTTCAAAGGCTCCTTTAACTCTTTGGATCCTACTTTAAAGAGTTCGCCGGTTAAAGGACCGGAGAACAGCATGGTACAGGTAATCCTTGATTTATGATCACACAAAATTCGTGTTGCTAAGCGAGACATTGGTTAAGTGAGTTTTGCCCTCTTTTATGACTTTTCCTGTTACATTTGTTAACTGAACCACTGCAGTTGTTAAATTAGTAACATGGTTGTTAGGCATATCTGGCTTCCTCATCGAATTTGCTTGTCAGACGGTCGGTCACAAAAGGGGTTTTTCCATGACCCCCGGGACGCTGCAGCCATCTTAAATGTGAGTTAGCCATTAAGCATCCAAATATAAATCACGTGCTCATGGGGTTGCTGCAATGGTCATACCTGTGAAAAATGGCCATAAATCCCCTTTTTCAGTGCTGTTGTAACTTCAAACAGTCACTAAATGAACTGCTGTAAGCCGAAGACTACCTGTTACTGTGCCTTTAATCCAGGTGATGGGATGAAATGTAGCTTTAATGTTGAGTGGCATTGGCCTTCGATGTTGACTTGAATTCTGGGAAACAGATTTCCCACATGTTTTGCCAGGGTTTTTTTGGGTTTTAATTGGGGTTTTATTAATTCTAAATTGGTTTTAACTTTTAACCAGCCTGTATTTAATCATTTTAATTGTTGTTTTAGTCTGTAAATATATATATGTTTTCTATGGCTGTTCACCGCCCTGAGTCCTTCGGGAGTAGGGCGGTATATAAATTAAATTATGAATAAATAAATAAAACAGAGCTTTCAAGGGCTGCACAGATCACAAGAGACCGAGTAGGAACTTACTAGGTTACTGTTTTTATAGCTGGGTGTTTTGAACTCTGTTTTCAGGTTCATGGTCACTAAACCATGAAGCTCAACACATACTGGCAATTAAAGCACTTTATTGTAGCTTTAATCTTAGACATTCACCCCTCAATTAGCCCAGTAGTGAGGGCAAGAATATGTAATGGGTGGTTTATTTTATTCTAGCCTGTTTGCAGGTACGGCAGGGTTGGGTTTTTTTGCTGATGTTTCATTAACCAACTAGGTAATAACATCATCATGAGTTAGGTTTGGGGTTCGCTCTCTGCTTAATGAATGGCCAGGAGAAGCTATAGAAACAGAGAGCAAACCCCACACAGAGTCCCATAGATGAGGATGTCTGCAGATAACCAAGTTCAGAGAGCACCAGGAACTCCCTAGTTTGGTTGCTGAACTGCAGAGATTCTTTTATTTTGGAATATATAATGCTTGTCATTCCGCTGTGTGCATTTAGCTCTCTTATATGAAGCCACAGTTCTTATATGTATTTTTTTATGTTAATAGGGAATGAAAATCACTGGGTCTTCACAGCTTGGTAAGCAACCTAAGGACTTGTAGAATGCTATTGCTAATCAGATTAAATTCAGACATTTGTGGGTTGAGAATTGTGTAATTTACAGAACTACTTTATATGAAGATCAACTCTAGTGCATATGTAAAAAGCATTTCCACTTATACACGGAAAGGAAAACTACTGATACCAATTGCTAAGCCCTTAATGGGTGAAGCTCTGGGAGCTGTGAATTGAATACAGACCAAAGCGACATGGAATCCAGTTACTGTATACAAACAAACAAAAATGACAATAATATACCCAACAAGTCCCTGCCCAGATTAAACCCAAGGTTTGGGAGGAACAATCAGAAATATAGTAAAGGAGTAGAAATAGTCAAATTCTTTCTATTTGGTTTAGTTTCTCCATTTTCCGGTTTTGCCTTTCTCTTCTGCATAGGCTTGCGATTTTAATATATTCCACTAAGTTTTAACTCATTTAACAATACTACTAAACTGTCTATTTTTGAAAGCAGTTTTCCCAGAGTGTTTTAAAATGCATCTCAAAAAAATTGGGACTGTAACTAAGAATCATTGTAATTGAGTTTATACTTATTTCATAAAGTGCAGATTTGGTAAGCCCATATTTAACTACAAACTAAAGAGAACTGTTGCAAAACATGAGCGATTCTTCCAGGTTGTCACTGTACTGTGATACCAAAATACTGAAAATTGCTGTTCTAAAAGAACCAGAAAAAGCTGAAAGAGAAAAGTCACACTCAGATTAATGACTTTACTTAGATTTTTTAACTATATTCCCATTTTAGTAGGCTTTGCTGTTCATTACGTATTCTCTGCTTCTGCTTGTATTTGCTATTTACAGAATAGGAGAGTTGGTCTTGCAGGTCTTCTAGTCCAACCCCCGATTTTTTTTATGAAACTTACATTGACAAATGGAAAATTATGTTCATTTTGAGGTAGTTAGGAGATCTAATTAAGATTGTACACTCCCATGTGAGACTGTAGTAACGTAGGAGTCCCTATGGATTTTACTCCACTACTCGTTGCTGACCATCTGTTTCAAGGCCATTGAGCCACCGCTGTCCCGATACTTTTTCGCAACCATGTGACGGACATGACATCAGACCACTGTTACCTTCCCACCAAAGTGATACCTATTCATCTACTTGTGCTTACATGCTTTCAAACTGCTATGGCGGCAGAGGACAGGAGCTTACCCGTCGCACGGCACTCCAGTCTTGAACCTGGGCTGCTGATTTTCCAGCCAACAAACTCAGCATCCTAACCACTGAGCCACCGCGCTGCCCTAAGATTGTAGGATATGCTTTAAATGCCTTAGTGTTTGTCAGAAACTTCCTTTACAAAAAAGGAAGTAACCTAAGGAATACATTTTTCAGTAAGCTACATTGTTTATTAGCATTGAAATTGCTACCCTGCTTACTAGTAAAAGAGATTTTTTGTTTGTTTTATGTAAGAAATTTTTGCTTGCATGCAAGCTCTAGTTATATAAATACTAAAATCTAGATGACTGCAATATCTGGAATGTTTCATCTATAGGTGTCAAAATTCAGCTGGAAAGCTGCCCTTTATTAATTAGGATTCTTTTCTTACAGATAACCCAGTGCTGAGAGAGAAATGTCCAACTGATACAATACCTCAATCATCTTCCACCAGTCTAACTCCTAAAGGACAGCCCCCACCAGACATTGCAATTGAGACTACAGATATTGGTAAACTGCCGATTACCGTTCTACCTGACTTTTAATCCTTGGCGAATGTAATGCAAAATAACATCAATAGTGTATGCATTCATTACACAATTTTAATTGGCCTCAAGTGTGAGATATCTGACATCCAAGTCCTGTTTGCAGTAGGACAACTGCAATAGGTTTTCCCCCTGGATTGTATCTTTTGTGTGTGTGTGACCAAATAAGCATAGATACTAAATTTACAGATTTTTATAAAATTATTTTAAAGCAGAATTTCAAGCAGGAATATTATTGGGAAACCAATTACTCTGGGGCAGTGGTTCTCACCCTATGGTCCTCAGACCCCTGGGAGGTGCTATGTCGTCCCAGGGGATCCACGAAGGCTTGAAATTCAAATTTAAATCTTGAGGGTCCGTGGCCACAAAAGGTATTTAAAGGGGGTCCTGGGTGAAGAAAGGTTTGAGAGCCACTGCTCTATGGGGAAAATATTTCAGCTTTAGGTTTCCCTCCTATCAGACATATTAAAGTGAAATTAACCTGGATGTGGTTTACGAAGAAAAATATTTGCTTAATTTTAGAAATCATTGCCTTTTACTAAGTCCTCCGTTATTTCTCAAGTGATAGTAAATGTAGCTTTTTTCTTAAGGCGCCCCTATTATAGTTTTTACGTTCCTCTGTCCTGTAGATATTCAGTGGCAAAAAATGCTGTTGTTCATCAGCGTGATTGTTAGAATTTATTTACTTTCCCATAGAGAAGCCACCCACGCTTCTCTATGGGTGAACAGATGCATAGGATCATGCCGCTTCTGTTCTTTTTGATCTTCTGGTTTTATGTGAGGTCTCCTATACCTTCAATTGTAGCTCTTTGAAAATTACACTGTCACAGTAGTAGCATGTGCTAAATTGGCTATAATGGTGTGAAAGTTTGTGAAGTATGTACAGATAGTCCTTGACTTGCGATCACAATTGGCCCAAAATTTCTGTGAAGTGAGACATTTGTTAAGGGAATTTTATTCCATTTTACGACTTTGCTTGCCACAATTGTTAAGTGAATCAATGCAGTCGATAAGTTAGCAACCCGGCTGTCCCCAATTCTCCATGGACTTTGTCAGATCGCAAAAGGTAATCCCATGACCTTGGGACAGAGCAAGAGTCATACGTACTAACCAGTTGCCAAGCATCTGAATTATGATCACTCGATCACGGGGATGCTGCAAAGGTCGTTACTGTGATAAAAGGCCATCAGTCTCTTCGGTACTGTTGTAACATTGAGCAGTCACTAAATGAACTGTTGTAAGTTGAGGACTACCTGTATTGTTAGCGAGACACTTTCCTCAATAGATTTGTTCTCTTCTAGGGTTTGGTAGCCGCTGTGGAAAACCGAGAGGACCAAGAGACCCCCCTTCAGAATGGACATGATGCAAGAACAAATGGACACATATTAAATTATACTGGAAAATTCAAGTGCCACTGAACAAGATCCATAGTATTCCAATACTTTATTTTTTGGAATGATCAGTGTATATATAGCTTACACAAATGGTACACCTTTGTATACATCTGCAGAAATATAAAGATTCAAAATGGTGGATTCTATACTTCGATCTTAAAACTTTTTGCTGGGGCCATCAATCTGCCTTATCACATTTAAAAAAAGTATTACTTATGGTTTGTTACTTCAAGTATTATTGCCTTAATGTCTTTTAAACCTGTTAAAACACTGTTTATAGACATGTTAATATGGTGAAACTTTTTGACAAATTGAGTTTATGGGAAACTTTTTTGCAAATGTTTGATTACCATGTACATTTTCTTTTATGTATGTATAGGGCAAGCCAGATATATAATTTGATAAAGCTGCAATCATAAAGTATTAACAGAAGGTGTAAGAAATCTCTGCATGTACCTTGTAAATTATTTGCCCTAATGTTTTAGAAAATAGTTGTTTTTTAAGAAAACGTTGGGTGCACATTCAGAATTACAGAATAGCAGAGATGAAGATTGTAATACATTTTGTAAATTGTAAGCAAAAGGTTATTTTTATATTATATACTGTTTCAACTGTCAGTCCTAATTTGTCCTGGTTTTCATCTAGTCACTGATATTCCATAAGTGCCTTGAAAGACCAGATTTTTTTTTAGCATGAGCAAGTTACCTATTGAGACTAGTGTTATCAACATATTTGAACTGTCAGTAAAAGAGAACATTTGAAAATCCTTTAAGTTATCCTTTATATTGTATTTCAATTTAAATTCTTAGAATTTTCAAAAGGAAAGCCTTGGTAAGTATCATCAGGATTAAAATATAATAACTAATGATGCTAGTAAAATATTTCCCCTAAAACAGTAAGTTTTATGTAAAAATTTGAAAGTACCAACATTTTTACTGCATCAGTCTTTCTTGACAATCTTTACTGTAAAGTTCTCAAAGAGCCTCCAAAATTTCAGTTTCTATTGTAGGAATTCTCAAGAAATGAATTTATTGATTATTCATGTATATTTCACTAGTAGTAGTGCTACTTGGGCTTAAATGGCCTTCCAGCTATAAAATAATTTTTGTTTCAAGTTTCTTTCCTGCCCCCCTTTTGAGTTGCATGCTAGTGGCCACATCCTAAGAATAGCAATTAAAACAAGTACCTAAATAGAGTTTGACTCTTACTCTTCTTCATAAGCCCATGGCAATTTTGGAAGGCTTTCTGAACTCTCAAAAAAGTATAGATAATGGTCAAGATTTCTAAAACAGTTACTTGGGTTAGCAAGCCTTCCTTTCCCCTCACAAACTTAGGTTGAACTACCATGTTCAGACAAATTCTTTAGGAACGTGTAGTTTTATACACACAGCATTTTTACTTGACTGCGCCTGCTACAGTTACTAACCTGATGATTCAAAACTAATTATTTTATTGAAATATCCAGCAATGTGTATGCCCCTCTCTCTCTCTCTCTCTCTCTCTCTCTCTCTCTCTCGCTCTCTCACACA
>JANHFO010000683.1:85262-99778 GCA_032468095.1 Pareas carinatus
AGGAAGGTTGTTGAAACGATGTTGAAAAGGGAGTCAGACAACAATCCAGATAATTCTGGAGCAAATCAATTGAACCTGTTTCAGTTTGGTTTCAGACTGAGATACAGTATCAGAACAAAACTGACCATGTTTGTCAATGACCTTTGGTAGAGCTGGAACAGAAATTCATCACTACTTGATCTCTCAAGGATCACAAGAGTTTTAATAATTTTGACCATGGTATCTTTCTGGACAATCTGCTGTGAATGTTGGGGTGGCTATACTCTTTTTTGGAGGGTTAGTCTTCATTGGAACAGAGAGGGAGAAGAAACTTCATGGTCTTTCTTTTGTGGAATGCTTTAGAGGTTGATGCTCTTTTCCCTTTTGTTTAAACTCTACATGTAATATCTGGGAGAGATTATCATCAATTTGGAGTCAAGTCTTATAAGCATGCTGATTATACACCATTGTACATGTCTGCTATGGATTGACTAAATGATTCTGTTGAGGGCCTGTCTCAACATCTGAGATTCTGGGGGTCTGGTTAGCACCTACAAAGCCTTAATGTCATAAGCCTGGTTATTTGAAAGACTGCCTGGGCAATTTTAATTTATCAAGACCCAGGAAGTACACCTTCTCTGTCATAGCCCCTGTCCTCTGGAATAGCATTTCTCCATATGTTCCCACCCAACTGACACTTAGAAGTCATTGAAAATTTCTCCCAAGTCTTGAGGAAGATTGAGATCATGCCTTTATATAATTTCTCCTTCCTTCCTTTCCCTTCCCCCCTCGCCCTCAACTTCCCTTTCTTTCTTTATACTTCACCTTTATTATTTTATTATTAATATATCCAACACACCTTTGTCTCTTAGTTTACCCACAACAATCCTGTGACATATATTATCTTGAGAGAAAATGGCTGGCCCAAGGTCACCCAACTGTCTTTCATGGCTAAGGTGGAACTTGAACTCTTTTTACTGTTCTTATTTCTTAAATGTAAGAGTCATTTGGATTTGGCAGTCTCGAAGCTGTATTATATAAATAAATAGTATAAAGGAGTTATATACCAGGATGATGTTTTGAGAAATGCTGAGGTGTGCTGCAGGTGGAAGGTCCATCCTCAGAGCACAATGACCATGAAATTGGCCAAAGCGGCTGGAAAGAGACCCAGGCCCCCTCCTGAATTCCCACGCAGGCGTTTAAAGCAGAGAGAGAGAGCCCAAGCAAAGATGCAGATGTCTTCTTTACCCCCCTCCCTCACTGTAGGAAAATGGCGGTGCTGACAAGCGGTCTCTCAAATTGGGTACATAAATAAATTAGGAAAGGGAAGAAAGCCATACTTGACTCAATGGCAGTAGCTGTGAGAGGGATCTCGGAGTCCTAGTGGACAGTCACTTAGATATGAGCCGACTGTGTGCTGCAGCTACCAAAAAGGCCAACACAGTCCCAGGGTGCCTCAACAGAGGGATAGACTCGAGATCATGTGAAATGTTGACACCACTTTGCAAGGCCTTGGTAAGGCCACACTTGGAATATTGGATCCAGTTTTGGTCGCCATGATGTAAAGAAAGATGTTGAGACTCTGGAAAGAGTGCAGAGAAGAGCAGCGAAGATGATTAGGGGAATAGAAGCTAAAACATATAAAGAACGATTGCTGGACTTGGGTATGTTTAGTTTAATGAAAGTGCTGGAGAAGACTCTGGAGGCTTCCTTGAACTGCAAGGCGATCAAATCGATCAGTCCTGGAAGAAATCTACCCTGACTGTTCATCAGAAGGACAAAGGATGAAGCTGAGACTTCGATATTTTGACCCCTTAAGGAGAAGAGAGGACTCATTAGAAAAGGATGGGATGCTGGGAAAGATGGGAGGCCGAAGGAGGAGAAGGGGACGGCAGAGAATCAGAGTGCTGGATGGTGTCACTGATGCAGCAGGCGTGAGTTTGGGCAGACTGCTGGAGGCTGTGAGGGACAGAGGCCTGGTGGAGTCACAAAGAGTCGGACATGATTTAGCGACTGAACAACAGGTTTAATGAAAAGAAAGACTAGGGAGTGACATGATAGCCGTGTTCCAATATCTCAGGGACTGCCACAAAGAAGGGAGTCCAGGTATTCTCCAAAACACCTGAAGGCAGGACAAGAAGCAACGAATGGAAACTGGTTAAGGAGAGAAGAAATCTAGAACTAAGGAGAAATTTCCTAACAGTTAGAACAATTAATCAGGGCTTGCCTCCAGAAGTTGCGTATGCTCTAACACTGGAAGTTTTTAAGAAGAGAATGGACAATCATTTGTCTAAAATAGTATAGGTTCTCCTGCTTGAGCAGGGGGTTGGACTAGAAGACCTCCAAGGTCCCTTCCAACTCTGCTATTCTGTTAACTATGCAACAGAAGCCGGAAAGAACAGAGCCCGTGAAGAGAGCCTTCTGTCATTGCCCTGCCCTCTGGAACAGCGGTCAACAACCCTTTTGACCTCAGGGACCATCAGGTTCATAATTTGAAATCCCAAGGACCACCAATACGAATTTTTAAAACAGTTACATGCTTCTCGCGGCGGTGGGTTACTCCTCCACTGCCCCTGCTTCCCACGGTGGCAGGCCACAATCTCCCACTCACCCCTGCCCCAAATAAAACCCAGCTCCCCCCTCGGTGCTATCCACTGTCGCCCCTTGGGTCCTGCAGAAGTCAGGGCTGGAAAGAAGACGGCTGGGCTGCAAGACTCGGGCTTGGAATTCGCGCACTTTCAGTCAGCTGAGATGAGCTTCAAAGGCGCTTCCGGTACAGCCGGTGCAGGCGAATTCTGAGCCCTGGAGGCAACCCAGCCCCATGCCCCTCACTGTCTCTGCCATCCCCAGGAACCATACAGTTGTACAAAAAAATTCAAATAGTCGCCAGATTTTCCTGCGGACCACCAACATTTTCTTATGGCCTACTCTTGGCCCTTGGCCCACAGGTTGGAGACCACTGCCCTGGAATATTGCTCCCAGGGAATGAGGTGGCCCCAGTCTCCTGACCTTCCAAGGAGGAATCAGAACATGGTGACCTTGCATGGGGAGCTAAGAGCACCACATAGCCATGGGGTTGGTTGATACTCTGAAAGCCCCTCCTTCACCTTTTAACCAATTTTAATATTGTTTAATCATTCTCACTGTAGAAGGAGTGGCAGAACCTGGGGTCGGAGTCCAAAGAGGAATCAGCCTAGAATCCCTATGTAGTCACAAGTGAACTAAGTCCAACCTCCCTTGAATTCCATGGACCCTTATCTAATAACTCCAGTCATCTGCTAACTGTTATTTGGGAAGATTCCTGTGCAGTAATTTCTTAGCAGTTTAGTTGGACCTTCACACAGGGTCCTGATCTTTTGCTCCTGATGGTTGCCTCCTTTTATAAATTTTTGCATATGCTTTTTTATAGCTTTAACATTTCATTGTACACCACCCATAGTCCCTCTTTGAGGGAGACGAGTGGTTTGGGAATGTGAAAACTAACTAAATGAAAGAAAACAAAAAAGGGCAGAATTGTTTGCTTTTATTTATTTTTTCCCCCTTCGGTTTTCGGCTTGTTTTTTTTTAATAAAAAAAACAATATGTGAAGGTGATTTTTATGATTTACAGCATCCCAAGGCTCACATTTTATGGCCACTGATCAGTAGGAGCTCCTGGTAGCAATACAGATAGTCCTCAATGTATGGGCCCAAAATTTCAGTTGCTAAACAAGACAGTTGTTAGGTGAGTTTGGGCCTATTGTACTTCCTGTCTTGCCCCGGTTGTCAAGGGAACCACTGCAATTCTTAAGTCAATAACCCGGTTGTTAAATAAATCTGCTTACTCCATTGACTTTGCTTGTCAGAAGGTTGTAAAAGAGGAATCACCTGACCCCTGGGACACGCCCACCATCATAAATATGAACCAGTTGTCAAGCATCCATATTTTGATGAGATTATAATCGCGATGCCGCAACGGTCGTGTGAAAAAGGTCATAAATCACCTTTTTTTCAATGCCATTGTAATTTTGAATGGTTGTAAACTGAGGATGACCCGTAGAGGTGTTAGAATTTAGATGCAGCCTAATTTCCCCTAGAATTGTATCTTAAAAGTGTGTAAAGTATTTGTTTCGGATAAAGGATGTGCCTTTTATTGACAGCATCTTCTTCTTTGGTTTAGGACAGTCACCGAACAATGACAAATATATCAGATGAGGTTTCAAGTGAGGAGGGACCAGAAGCTGGCTATCTTTTGAGACGGAATGCCGAACGCCCTTCCAGTGATGGTGCATTTCGAAACAAGAAATCTCATCATTATAAGAAACTTTACCCCATAGAGGTAACAATGCTTTGCACTGTTGCTGACTTAACTTTTATGGACATTGAATTTGCGCGTACGTCTTGGGGCACATATTTTCCCAGCCTGGCATGGAGGAGGAATCAAGGGTGGAACTAGCCTGGAGTCCCTGCACAACCACAAAAGGGCAGGGTTTATCCTCCCTAGGTTCCTTGGAGCCTTATCTAATTGTTCCCGGGTATAGGTAGACTGGGGAGATTCCTGTATTATAGACTGAACATAAATGAAGTAGTTAGCTCACTCAAACACTGCTTGGCTGCGCCTAACAGTAAGAAAGCATTCTGTGGCTCTTGTTGTGTTCTTCAGGATGTCTCCAAATCGGGCACGAGCTGCAGTTCACGATGTTCAAGTTCCAGACAAGACTCGGAGAGCACCAGGCCAGAATCGGAGACGGAAGACGTTCTCTGGGAAGACTTTTTGCACTGTGCCGAGTGCCGCTCATCCTGTAGCAGTGAGACGGATGCAGAGAATTCTCAGGTCAACTCATGCATGAAGAAGGAATACAGGGACGACCCCTTTCATCCGGTTAGTAGAAGAATAAATGATATATCAGAAAAACAGAATTGGAAGGGACCTTGGAGGTCTTCTAGTCCAGCTCCCTGCTCAAGCAGGAAACCCTATACCATTTCAGACCAATCTCTTTAAAAGCCTCCAGTAATGAAGCAGCCAAAACTTCTCAAAGCACGTTGTTCCATTGATTAATTGTTCTCACTGTTTAGGAAGTTTCTCCTTATTTCCTCGTTGCTTCTCTCCTTGACTAGTTTCCATCCGTAGCTTCTTGTCCTGCCTTCAGCTGCTTTGGAGAATAGCTTGACTCCCTCTTCTTTGGGGCAACCCCTGAGATACTGGAACACGGCTATCATGTCACCCCTACTCCTTCTCTTCATTAAACTAGACACACCCAATTCCGGCAACCGCTCTTCATGTTTTAGCCTCCAATCCCCTAATCATCTTTGTTGCTCTTCTCTGCGGTCTTTCTAAAGTCCCAGCATCTTATCTCCGTTTTAGTTTTTTTCCGTTTCCATTTCTTCCATTTCTGTTTCTGTTGAGCCTGACAAATCTGCACGAAGCTGTCATTTTTCCTGAGTCATCACTGCTGTTGACCGTGTCGTCGTTGTTGTTGTTTAGAGAATGTCCTTTGCCGTTTTGTGTTTGTTTTGGCAGGGTCATTTGCCCTGGTTCCATAGCTCTAACCCTGGGTTGGAGAAAGTCAGCGCCATCGTGTGGGAAGGCAACGATTGCAAAAAGGCTGACATGTCTGTGCTGGAGATCAGCGGGATGATTATGAACAGAGTGAGTCCGTTTTTAAATGTTTTTAAGATTTGCCCCAATTGAATACAGCGCTTGAAATGCTCTAATTGAGGTTTATGTGTTGTTGCTGTTTCCTTATATTTTTTATACTTTTTATGTGGCTATTCAGCCAAAGAAATAGACTTGAAAAAGGATGATTTAGTGGTTTTCTAGACCACTAACCTTTCGATTCACAGATGGTACTCATGAGGTACTATGAGTATTAAAGACTTGACTTTGAGGCAGAGTGAAAGTTAAGCCCCTATTGGATTGAGATTTTGGATTATGTATTGTTTGGGGGGCCATTCATAGTTCCATTATTGTATTTATTCCTTTTAGATATTGTAAGTCATCCAGAATTGTTGGGACTCAGGCAGCCTATCAGTTATATAAATAAATCATCATCTTTGGACTTGGTTGAGTCATCAAGCTCCAAAGGAGAAAGTGTGTAAGGGCCTGCTCCCCCTTAGGAAATAAAACTTGTGGAAACTCTTTGAGTTGATCTGAATGTAAACTTTACTGAGGAGTGTAGATAGCCTGGAAGAAAAACGAGGTCCGGTCATCTCAGACCCAACACCCAGCATTCCGGGCTCACACCCCGCCCCCGTTGCTAGGCTCCCACCAGTCAGGAGTTCTTTGGCGGTTTGAATGAAGACCCTCCAGTTGATTTCCCCAGGCAACCAGCGCTCGATGTGTCCTTGACATTTCACAGTGAAACAGCTCGCAGCAAGAAGAAGGATTCCCCTCCTCAGCGCCTCCCTTCCCCTCCAGGAAATTGGCAAGCTCACGGCCTGACAAAGTGAATATTCCAGAAAATTATGGTGGCACCTCGGTGTTCATCGTTTTTTGGTTCCAGGAGGTGTGATGAGTACCAAGCAGTTTTCCCCCCAATAAGGAATAATGTAGTGAGTCACAAGACAGCTGACAATCACAAGTTCTAGCTTGTACATGGAGTACCAAACAAACGATGAGTACCGGGGCAAAGATTTTATGTCAAAATGCATTGAATACCAAATTCGATGTGTTTCACAGCAGCTGGGTACCAAAGTATCATTGTATTTAGCATGCATTTCTCCTGGAAGTGTAAGTTTTGCATGTTCCTAGTGGACGATATTGTACAGGGGTGTGAAGGACTTTTAACTTCAAAGGAGTAATATGAACAAGGTTTTGCATATTTCCAAAACAGTGGCTTAGAGGCAAAACTCTTCGCAGAAGAAGGAACGGCTAATTTTTACTGTCCGTGGGTTTTTCTAGAGTCTCGACATGTTTTTGGGGTGACCAAAACTGGATGCAGTATTGTGGTCTTAGCAAGGCGTTATGAAGCGGTACTGACGTATCGTATGATCTTAATTCTATCCTTCTGTTCATGGAGCCTAGGACAATATTGGTGGCTTAGCGTTTGCCTAGTTCAGATTTCTGTTTATACACTGTAAACTGCTTCATGGAACAGGGTTTGTTAAAATGCACACCGTTGTTCACCTATGCTTTGTTTTCTATTTTTAGGTGAACAGCTATGTTCCGGGAATCGGATATCAGATTTTTGGAAATGTGGTCTCCTTAATCCTAGGATTAACACCATTTGTATTTAGACTTTCACAAGAAAAAGACCTGGAACATTTAGCTACTCGTACGGCTACTGAACTGTACACAATCGCCTTTGGGTCAAATGGAAACGTAATGGTTATTTCCATGGTTATTGTATGCTTCATAGTTCGTGTTTCTCTTGTGTGGATATTCTTCTTCCTTTTATGCGTAGCTGAGAGGACTTACAAGCAGGTAAGCCTTAGCGCACCAAACCCCTCCAAGTCTTGTTTTTGAGAAAAAAGAATTGACATATTTGTCTACGATCTCTGTTTTTCATGCCTTGGTTATAATAGAATATAATATTGTTTATTGGACAAGTGTGATAATACACACAAGGAATTTGTCTCCAGTGCATAAGCTCTCAGTGTGCATGCAAACAACAAAGTGATATGTCATGGATCATAAATTAGAGTTACAACCTCAAAATATTCAAATTTTAATTGGCTAGGACTATTATTATTGCACATCATCATAGATCAGATAGAGAGAAAATCTCTAACATAACTCCTTTGACAGTGTAAACACTGTAATTGAAGAAAAAAGTTCACTTAGAAAGTTGTATCCTAAACAAAATATTTCCAAAAGCAAATCTAATTAGTGAAAGTCATCTTACTTTCCTCCTTTGCAACCCCCCCCAAAACAATTAATTTAAATATTGGTTACACATGTCAGTAATCCATTCTTACAAAACAGGCCTTGGGTTAATCCATTCATTAATATACAATAAATATTATCGGAAGCAGGTCCTTTGTGCTCCACAAAGGAACCTTTGTGCCATGGGGATCTTTTAAAGAAACAGGCATCTTCCACCCGCAAGAATTAGTAGTGTAAATAATTATGGTTGTATTTTTCTCGAGTGAAGAACGTTGTTTGTTTCATTTAAAGCCCTCATGTTTTACAGAGATGGCTTTTTGCCAAACTCTTTGGTCATTTAACCTCTGCCAGGAGAGCTCGGAAGTCAGAAGTACCACACTTCCGGTTAAAAAAAGTGCAGAATATTAAAATGTGGCTTTCCCTTCGTTCCTATCTAAAGGTTTGTGTGTATTTATTTATTTCAACTTCAACCTCAACTAATGCCATAAAAAGTACTGTTGATGCGATAGGCTTAAACTCTTCCCTTGCTTTCCTCACGCACACAACGGCTTAAAACCACAACTGAGTTCAGTGTTTCTGTTTGCGAAGCAAGGCAGTTGTTACAGCGAGTTTCGTCCCATTTTGTGACCTTTCCTGCCACAGCTGTTAAGTGAAGCACTGCGGTGGTTAAATTAGTCAGCCGGTTGTTAATGGATTCTGGCTTCCCCATTGACTTGGCTGGTCAGAAGGCTGCAAAGGGGATCCAGGCACACTGCAGCCGTCATAAATACGAGTCAGTTGACCAGCGCCTGAATTCTGAACATAGGAGCATGGGGATGCCGCAGCGGTCGTGTGAAAAATCAGCCACAAGTCATTTTTGGTCATTTTGAACCGTCACTAAATGAGTGCTTGTAAGTAGGGAACAATCCGTATAGAATTAAAGACAAGAAAGGTTGCAAAATGGAGCAAAACCCACCCAACAATCTTGGGCCCCATCGGGCTCGTGAGTCGAGGAATACCGATATTGCGTTCAGGCTATTTCTATATCTTTAGAGATCGCACCGGCCTTTCTTCTCGCTCGTTGTGAACAATTCTTCTTTTAAAAGAACCCATGCATTGAATTGTGCATCAAATAACCCAATCCTTGGTATGGGCAAGTTACCACGTTGCTGTATATCAGCATGAGATCAGGTCACCTGGTTTTCCCGGTTCTGTGATGATGGCTCCTTCATCCATTCCATTTGTGGTTTGTTTTTATTTTCCAGCGACGAGGTCCTCAGCGTTCAGTGGACGTGATCGTTTCCTCTGCTTTCTTGTTGACTATTTCCGTTGTGTTTATCTGCTGCGCGCAGGTAAGGAACCTGAGGGGAATCAATTCCCTTCAGGTTGAAATATCGCAGTTAAGCAGCCTAGATAGAAATGTTCCTGGATGCCTCCTCAGAGGGACATCGCGGGCCTACATGCATCCATAACCCCGAACCAAAAGTAGATTCAAAACAGAGGTGGGTCCAACAGCAAATGCGTTTAGTTGGATCAGTTATTTTTCAGCCTTGTCAATCAATCAATCAATCAATCAATCAATCAACCAACCAACTAGTCAATCAGAAAAGAGCTGGAAGGGACCTTGGAGGTCTTCTAGTCCAGCCCCCTGCTCAAGCAGGAGACCCTTTTTCAGACAAATGGATTTCCAGTCTCTTCTTAAAAAACCCCAGGGATGAAGCCCCCACAACTTCTGAAGGCAAAGCTGTTCCACTGGTTCATTGCCCTCACTGCTAGGAAGTTTCTCCTTAATTTCAGGTTGCTTCTCTCCTTGTTTAGTCTCCATCCATTGGAAAATGGATGTGTGCTTGGAAAATAAGTTGACCCCCCCTCTTCTTCTTTGTGACAGCCCCTCAAGTACTGGAAGAATGCAATTATGTCCCCCGTAGTCCTCCTTTTCTCTAGACTGGCCGTCCCCAATTCCTGCAATTGTTCTATATTTATTTTATTTCTATTTTATTTTATTTAAATTTTTATACGGCCCTTCTCCCGAAGGACTCAGGGCGGTGTACAGCCAAGAATAAAACACTAAACATGAATACAATAATTAAAAGCCCTTAAAAGAATTAAATATACTGGCTGAACTAAAAATTAACATTTAAAATTTTTAAAACCAAATTAAAATATAGAAGAGGGATCAGGACAACCCAGCTTGGGTAAATAATAAGGTCTTAAGGGCCCGACGGAAGGCCTGGAGATCTGTGATGGTCCGTATTTCCGGAGGAAGTTCGTTCCACAGGGCCGGAGCTGCCACAGAGAAGGCTCTCCCGCTGGGGGTCACCAGCCGGCATTGTCTGGCCGACAGCACCCTGAGGAGGCCCTCTCTGTGGGAGCGAACTCGCCGGTGGGAGATATTAGCGGGTAGTAGGTGTTCCTGCAGATATCCTGGTCCCATGCCATGGAACGCTTTAAAGGTCATCACCAATACCTTGAAGCGCACCCAAAAGGACACAGGAAGCCAGTGTAGCTCGCGCAGGAGGGGAGTCACATGGGCATGGCCATCCGCCCCCACAATCCCCCGCGCGACCGCATTCTGGACCACCTGCAGCCTTCAGGTACGGTTCAAGGGGAGCCTCATGTAGAGCGCATTGCAATAATCTAGGCGCGAAGTGACCAGGGCATGAGTGACCGTGCATAGGGAGTCCCGATCAAGAAAGGGGCGCAACTGGCATATCAAGCAAATTTGATAGAAAGTCTCCCTGGCCACAGCCATCATATGATCTTCTAGAGACAGCCGTGCGTCCAGGAGGACACCCAAGTTGCGAGCCCTTTCCGCAGGGGCCATTGTATCACCCCCAATAGCCAGTGTTAATGACAACTGGCTATATCAGGATGCTGGCATCCACAGCCACTCGGTCTTGGAGGGGTTGAGCCTGAGCCTGTTCCTATATATCTTTTAGTCTCCAGACCTTGCTCTTCTCCGAAGAATTCTGGGAGTTGAAGTCCACACATCTTCAAGTTGACAAGGTTGGAAAAACACTGACCTAGATAAATAAGACTTTTGAATGTTGTTTGGATCACAACCACAAAGAAGTATGAGAAAGAGACTTTGTCAATGGCTAGTCAAAGGACAGGGAAGAATCTACCTAGCGTTAATTTGTCACCTCTATGACTGTTTTATCCTTAATACAAATGAAGTTGAACATTTCCCCGTGGTGGCATATCACGGAAGAAATGAAACTGGTTCAAGGTCAGAGTGATTTGCGTAGGCTATTTTTAAAAGTGAAAGATGAAAGAACTTGGAATTCTTTCACTTCTACCAATAGAATCATAATGCGTGTCTACTCAGAAATTAATCCCATTAAAATTGAATGAACCTCTCCTCATAGGATCGGAACAGAAGTTGTTTACTTATGAATTTTATTTTATGAAAGGTACTTCAGCGCTTATATAGAATTAACCTTTCTTTTTTCTTTCTTTGGTCTTATTTCAGCTGCTTCACGTCCATGCAGTCTTCCTTGATTGCCATTATAATTGGGAACTAGTGATATGGTGCATTTCATTAACCCTCTTTCTGCTGAGATTTGTAACTCTTGGATGCGAAACAAGCAAAAAATACAGCAATACATCAATACTGCTTACGGAACAGGTGAGAAATTTCCTGGCGTTGTTGGAAAAGATTTCCCTCAAAGTATCTTATTACAATTATTTTTTTTCCTTTGGATATAATTACTGCTTTTTTAGAATTTTTATCTGCAAGCTGCCCAGAATCACGACGGAGTCAGAGCAGCCTCAAAATTGAAGTGATAAAAAAATAATACAATATTTTAGAAATGGGAACCATCATAATCTCAGAGTTCAGGCCTAGACTGTCTTTAAAGTGGATATTTGTATTCTATTCATGTTTCATTGATAAAAATTATGGGTTTGTGGAGTGTTCAGTGTTGTATAATATTCAGTACTGAGCAGTGTTACGTTTTGAAATATTTTCCTTGATTCTCCATTTGATCTCATAATAATAGTATGGGAGGGAAGGGAAGGAAGAGAAGAGCAGAGAATAGGAATAGAATTAAAATAGAGTAGTGTATAATAGCGTAGAGAGAACAGAATAGAATTCTTTATTGGATACTCATGGAATTTGCCTTTGATGAATAACTCATCATCTCTTAAGCATTTATATTCATTTTCAGTATTATTTGCAATGCATGTATTTCTTACGAAGAAATAAGAACGATTCTTAAATAAGAATTAAATCCATTTTGAAAATACAAAGCATTGGAGAAATATTAAAAGCTTAGATGTTATCAATAATGCTTGAAGAATAATTCAAACACAAACCTTGCTAAAATGTAAATTTTAATATCTACAGCTATTTTCTTTGCTGATTATTCTTGATATTTGTAGTCTTTATTTACCAAAACAGCCATATAAGGAAACACCATCTTCCAAACACAGTTATTTTCACATTGAAAACCTAACCTCATTTATGGAATTTTATAGTAGTCCAGATGTCCTTAATTTTCCTCCTGAATTTTATATTTCCACAATAGTCTTACAGTTTCTTAAGAGGTAGCATTGGAAACCATCCATCTGGGAGGACTGAGAGTCTTCGCTTAACGTTTCTTCATAAATATATCTTCATCATTATATACACAGATTTATGGTTAATCCTTAACTCGCTCAGAAAATAGACTAAAGTGCAATTCTTTTGCAGCAGTTAATTTTTGGAGGGTCAGTTTGGTGTAGTGGTTAAGGCCAGAAACTGGGTGACCGGGAGTTCTAGGTCTACCTTGGACACAAAACCAGCTGGGCAGCCTTGGGCCAGTCACTTTCCCTTAGCCCTAGGAAGGAAGCAATGGCAAACCGCTTCTGGAAAACTTGCCAAGAAATCTTCAGGGACTTACCCATGTATTCTCTGAGAATTGAACACGATTGAAGACAAGCGAATGAAGGTTATTTAAATGTCAATTTAATTTGGTTTGTCAGTTATACATTGCTCTGAAACCTTTTTGGCTCAAGAGCGACTTATGGGGTTGCTTATATAAATAAACATTAAAATATCATAATGAAAGATAAACACTATCGTTGTTTGAAAAAAAAATACATCACTTGAGATGATGGTTTGTTTTAAGTAACACCTGTTTCTCTGCCTTGGATTAGATAAACTTGTACTTGAAAATGGAAAAGAAGCCGAACAAGAAAGAAGAACTCACTTTGGTAAACAATGTCTTGAAACTTGCTACGAAGTTATTAAAGGTAAGGGAAAAAAATAAAACTGGAAATGAATTTGGTAGTTATAAATAGACCAACCTTGCTCAGTAAATTCCTCTTTGAGATTGTGATTTTCATTCCTCGATAACGTGCCATTTCTGTTCTGCCAGTTCAGATTTATTGATTTAAAAAAATGAGCTTAAATTCTGCCATTTCTATGGCAGAAGGTGCCAAAATGTAACTTTCCTAAATTAAAACCCACAACCAATCAGTGAAAAGGAATATTTAAACAGTACCGGTAGTTCATGACCACGGACGAGCGCAAATGTTCCATTCGCTAAACCGGACAGTCGTTAAGTGAATTCTGTCCTATTTCACGACCTTTCCCGCTACAGTTCTTCAGTGAATCCCCGCAATTGTTAAGTTAGTCACATGGTTATGCAGCCAATCTGGCTTCCTCATTGACTTTGCTAGTCAGAAAGTCACTAAAAGTGACCCTGTGACTCTGCCACCGTCATAAAAAAGGCGGCTGAAAGTGACCATGGGGGGAAGGGGGGGTTCTACAATCCTCGGAAGTATGAAAACTGGTCATAAGTCCCTTTTCTCAGTGGTGTTGCAACTTCGAACAGTCACTAATTGAACGGTTAAAAGACGAGGACCATTTCTTCCATTTATTTATATTTCTTCTATTTATATGACGTAAATATGCTTCCTCTTCCCAGGAATTGGACAGTCCCTTCAGATTGTATGGATTAACAATGAATCCTCTGCTCTACAATATAACACAGGTTGTTATTCTGTCTGCTGTTTCGGGCGTTATCAGTGATTTACTTGGATTCAACCTAAAGGTAACTTTCTCAATTTTGCCCTGAATTTATCTTTGACTTTTGAAGGTTGTTTTTTTTTAAAAAAAAAAAATAGGTAACCACGATTTTATTTATAAATGTTGAAAAAGGGCCGGTTGTTTTAAAAGCATTGCTTCGTGTTATGACATTTCTTTAATTTCAGTCCTAAATATTGGGATTGATGTCTGAACCAACAGAATAGGATTCCAGAGTCCTGCCATCGTTTTATTTATTTGTTTGTTAATTTATTTGCTGCCTACCTCACTTTAGAGCTGCTCTTACAATAATAATAATAATAATAAAAAATTAAAGGCACATAAACAGAAGCAAAATGATAGAACCCAGTAAACTAACAATGGAAAAGGAACATGAAAATGAGATTGGACTGGTTCAGACTCGAGTAAACTTCCACTAAAAACTGGTGATTTGCAAAGGAAAGATCTTTTAAGTGAAAGTCGTTGATCTGCATCATTGGGAGCGGTTCAATAATTGACTGACTTGAATGATTGATCAGCTTTCAGTGGAAACACCTTATGACAGGTTTTGTATCATCCCCCCCCCAAATACGATTGTATTATTATTTATTATTTAATTAGATTTTTATACCGCCCTTCTCATGGACTCAGGACGGTGTACGGCAAACTAAAATAACACAATCACAAACATTAAAATATGTTAAAAGAAAATATTAGGAGGCTGTATTAAATAAAAACCAAATAT
>JANHFO010000683.1:114707-129825 GCA_032468095.1 Pareas carinatus
CTCGAACCTTCTGACCATCTTTGCTGGGGGTAGCCCGAAGTGGCTTCTGAGTGCTTCCTTGAGGTCTTTCCAAGGGATTGTGTATGCAGGATCGAATGCTGCAATTGTATGAGCTGCGTTGAATACTGCAGCGTCCTCATCCTCATATCTGGAAGATCGGCCAAGTCCTTTGACCTGATGAAGCATTCGAGTCTCTCTCTATAGGTGTCCCATGTTTCCATTTCGGGATTGAATGGGATCACGCTATTGATTGTGGTGGTCATGGTTTCAGCAATCCAGTTGAGCACTATGAATTTAGCGCCTATTGATCGAACTTTCAGCTTCGTTTGGTCGTGACTGGTTTGATTTGTGAGGGTTGCTGTTGCTTCTGCCTTGTGAGATCGACTTCATGGTTCGGTTAGTTTTGCCTGGTTGCTCATCGATCAGTTGCTGATGCGTTTTCTTTTTCTTTTGGCTCGCTCTTATTCTTCTGCCTGTTGTTCCATGGCCCCACTTCGTTGCCAGAGGTGAAGGCAAGGTAAGTGGGAGACCTTTATTGAATACAGTGGTTCCACTGGCGAAAGACCACATGGTCAGATAGGCTGCCCCTTATAAAGGAATTCAAGTGGGCAGCCTGCCAATCGGCGACAGTGGGCATTCCCTTCTGGAAGTTGAAGTCCACAAGTCTTAAAGGAACCAAGGTTGGAGACCTCTGATAAACCGACTCATTTGTATGTGATCTACATTTAATATGTAGATACAGTCTAAGTAGGTAAAATGTGAAAATGTTTTAAATATAACTTTTTTGAAAAATAAATTGCATTCTTTAAAAAGTTAGTTTCTACAGTTTATCTTAGTTTGGGTCAATGAGCTGATTTTTAGATCATCCTTTTTAAGAGATAGATGACTAAATATGCCAATAATTTAGAAGGTAAAAAAATATTTTTTCCCCTCTGAATGTTCCATCTGCAGGAGTTCTGATAGATAATGAAAAAACACCACCCAGGTTGGCTATTTACTCTGGGAAAAACCATACGGAAGAAAATAAAACTGATGGTAGAAAAATAGCGTAAGCAGAAAAATGTTTGAATTTCTTCATGAAAAGATAAAAATGAACTTGATGTACATTGGCGTGTTTTTCCTGCTCAGGTTCCTTTCAGTTGAGCAGAAATTTTCAATTGCCATGAGGTAATACTTTTGAAGGCTACCTTTTGTTCCTTTTTTAATCATGTGAAAAGGCAGTAAGTTCAATATTAACAAAGCATTTTAGAATGTGCAGCAATCCTTAACGTCATTCCCTCTCTTTCTCTCTCTCCTCACAGAGCCTTCTCTTCTTCTCCCTCTTTTTCCCCTTGTCGTCTTTCCCTCCCTCTCTCTCTCTCCTGCCAAAACCGCCTTTTTACACCCCTCCTCTCCCCCTCCCCTCCTTTTCTCTTCTGGGCACACCACACTCTCACTGGACTCTCTGACCGCAAGGAAGTCACTGCTCCTGGGGGCGGGAGAGGCAGCCCTGCGCTTGGGGTGAAGTCGACTCTGCTGCGGGTGTGGTCCATCGCCCTGGCGTGCAGAACGAGCGCCCTTGACTACAGCTGATCTCGATCGCCGGTAGCCAAGGGCACCAATTCTGCCCGCCAGAGCGTGGACTACACTGCGGTGCAGCTGACAGGTGACATCGTCCCAGGTGTGCACAGCTCTGTCGCTGCTTCTGAAGCTAGACCACGGGTCCTTGCGTACAACCTGTCAGGTACCAGGGTACCACCAGTAATATGCATACCACAGATTGAAAAGCCCTGATCTATGCCCTTTCTGTATGCAAATTAATAATGCAGGCAGTCCTTGACTTATTTATTTTATTTATTTATTTTATTTATTTATATTTTTATACCGCCCTTCTCCCCAAAGGGACCCAGGGCAGTACACAGCCATCAAAAAAACAAAAACCACAAAAATACAGTACAAAACAAACTGTTTTTTTTAAAACAATTTAAAATATATAGAAGTTATAAGGCCAGAAATTTTAAAAGCCAGAAAAATATATCAAATTTAAAACCAGATCTGCAAATTTAAAAGATCTAAAATATCTAAAAATCACTTTAACTAGCAGAGAGGTAGTGTGAGTCAGACCAGGCCAGCCTGAATGAACAGATGTGATTTTATTGCACGGCGGAAAGCATGGAGGTCCGGAATAGTTTGAATCTCGAGGGAGAGATCGTTCCAGAGGGCGGGCGTCGCCACAGAGAAGGCTCTCCCCCTGGGGGTCGCCAGCCGACAATGTCTGGCTGACGGCACCCTGAGGAGGCCCTCTCTGTGGGAGTGAACAAGTCAGTGGGAGGTATAACTTATAACTATTCATTTAGTAACCGTCTGAAGCTATAGCAGCACTGAAAAAAGTGATGACTGTTGCAGCATTCCCATGGACACCTGATCAAAACTCAGGCACACTTGACCACTGGCATGTACTTATGACAGTTCTACTGTCCCAGGATCATGTGATCACCTTTTGTAACCTTCCCAGCAGACTTCCGACAAGCAAAGTCAATGGGAGAAGCCAGGTTCGCTTCACGACTGCAGTGGTTAGCTTAACAAATGTGTCAAAATATTGCCATAAAAGCGAGCACAACTCACTTGACAGCACTCTTGGCTCTGAAAATCCTGGACTCCATTGCGGTCATATGTTTGAGGACTACCTGAGCTTTGAGGCTCCTTCTTTTTTAAATGTTGACCTTTTTTTTCATTAGAAAATTGTATGAAAACATATTTTAGAAAAAAAGAAAGAAGGCAGGCTGATATCTCTAGAGCCACGTGGGGAAAAGATCAAATTTTATTTTATCCTGGGAACTGCACCCCATTGCATCTGATCAGAAGTATAGAAGTGAGCATTATATGAGCCAAGATAGACAGACAGTTTTAGACAGAGGGACATAGAAGAAAATGAAGGCAGCAAGATCCCTGAAATACGATTTGAACAAAGGTTAGAATCCTGCAGAATTTGTTAAACTAACCTCCCCAAGTCTGGAACACAGAATAATAGGGTTGGAAGAGATCTTGGAGGTCTTCTAGCCCAACCCCCTGTTCTAGCAGGACACCCTAGACTTTCCTGGACAAATGGCTCTTCATTCTCTTCTAGAAGCTGGAGAGCAGATTCTACCCAGGAGGCGTCTAGGGAGATGCTCAGTCACCCAGGTCGTAGTTGCCCCAGAGGTGCTTTTTCAAGAGGCAACTGGACTTTCTTGGGTTTTTTTCCCTTGAAGATGTTTCACTTCTCATCCAAGAAGGTACTTCAGTTCTAACTCCAGTTCAGAACTCAAGGACCTTCTTGAATGAGAAACAAAATGTCCTTAAGAAAACAAACAAACCAAGGAAGTCCATTTGCCTTTTGAAAAACTACCTTTGGAATTCTACCTTGGAGGGGGAAATCCAATGTCAGAAAACAAGTCCAGAGGTATTTTACGAGAAGAGTCCTCCATTCCTCAGCCTGCAATAGGATACCTTCGGCCACCAGGCTTGAAATTCCAGATCAAGAAAGCCGGGAGCTACGCCGCTTATGGTCTGACCTAAGCTTACTACACAAAATTGCCTCTTACAATGTTCTACCTATCAATGATTACTTCAGTCTCAACCACAATAATACACGGGCTAACAACAGATACAAACTCAAAGTGAATCAATCCAGACTCGATTGCAGAAAATATGACTTCAGTAACAGAGTGGTCAATGCCTGAAACTAACTACCTGACACTGTTGTTACATCCTCAAACCCGTCAAATCTTTAAACTCAAACTGCCTACCGTGGACCTCACCCCATTCCTAAGAGGTCCACAAGGGGGCATGCATAAGCGCACTTGTCCTACTGTTCCTATTTATTCGTACTCATTTATTATTATGCATATGCTTATTCCTGTCTATACCTACATGTTTATTTAGTATGTTCCTACTTATACTTGTTTTTTCTCATACATGCTTGACTAAATAAATAAACAAATAAAAAATAAAAATAAGATCTTGATCCTTTGTCAACTTTTGTCATCGATTCTTTGCGGCTCTAAGAAAGGCTGATATTAGGAAATCTGTGATGAGTGAATTTGGGTGTTGGCCAAGACCCACCTGGATCAGAAACTCAGTTTTCAATGAACCGTTTCCAAAACTGTTCAGCTTTTCCTGGGTTGCCAAATGTAGGAAAAATATAGACCGGGTCTGCTCTCAATTTCATCGCATTTCTTTCAATCAAAGGGAAATTGTAAATGAGGGGAATAATTTAGCAAAAGCGGTCCAAGGAAGAACAATAACCTCCTCCCCAGTTCTATCTCTCACAGAGAGGTTAACAGTCATGAAGGTGAATTGCCTTCCCCAAATTTTTTCCTGAAATGAATGGGAGTAATTTTTTACAATTCCAAGCATGATTGAGCTCTTGTTTTAAATCTACTTGAAAAAACACGAATTGAGATTTCTAATTTATTCTGATTATTCAGTACTCTTTCGATTTATCTCAGACACAATGCTAAACTGTATCTTGAGCAAAACGAAGACCTTAAAAGATTGAAGGGGGAATTATGGCTAATTTCAAACTGGACTCCTTAAAATCTGTCCGGATTGATGTAAATCGAGCTCAGTACAGAGTTCTGATATAAGAAAAAATGTAAAAGTACAAGTTGGGTCATTTGATCTCCAGAAGATTAGAAGGGTGTTGAGCCAATGAACATAATGGTCACCATTTACCCCCCTTCTTTTCAAAATAATTTTATTAGTTTTTTTTAACAAAAAGAAAAAGCAAGATGATTAAATATTTCGACCCACATCAGCCAGCCGGGTTTATATTTTTACATACTGTTCCTCAATACTAATTGATCTTTCTAATACCATTTCACACCTATTCCTTCTATCTCCTGTCATAAGAGTCACTCTTGAGGGATCCTTGGTGCTCTCTGAGCATGGCTCTTTTCTTGCAGATGTTTCATTACCCAACTAGGTAATATCATCAGTGCTAGTGATGACGATGGACTAGCACTGATGATGTCATGTAGATGGGTCATGAAACATCTGCAAGAAAACAACCAAGCTCAGAGAGCACCAAGGACCCCACAGTTCAACCCTGAGGTACAAATACTCTCCATTATGGTCACTCTTGTTCAGACAAATCGAGGCAAGGGCACATTGGTCAGTGAAATCAATGGTGTTTATTTTATGCAATTGATCCCTGTCCCTCAAGTGTCAGGTTTCAGCACTTCACATTTCGGAATCCCTTTTATTCAGCAAATGATTCTACTTAAACTCCAAGAAAATTCACACCGGCATCCTGAAACACAGATCTAGGCTTTCAACCAACTTATTTAAAATTCTGCACCTTAACACCAACCTATTCTCCAAAGCCCTTGAAGGCAGGACAAGAAGTAAGGGATGGACACTAATTAAGGAGAGAACCAACCGAGAACTAAGGAGAAATTTCCTGACAGGGAGAACAATAAATTAGTGGAACAGCTTGTCTCCAGAAGTTGCGGGTGCACCATCATTGGAGGATTTCAAGAAGAGATGGGACAACTATTTGTCTGAAATGGTGTAGGGCTTTCTGCTTGAGCAGAGAATGGGGCTAAAGATTTGGGGATTTTTTTGTTGGTATTTTGATGCTATATATGTTGATGGCAGCAAGATTACTTTATACACAAACACTGAAGAACTGTTCTGCCCCGCCCCGTCCCTAGCTGCTGACTGAGGAGTCGGATGATGAGGGACCAGAGGTGCCTTCCTGCCTTGCCATGCCAAGCCTGCAGCCGCCCTTCTCCAGTTCCTCATTGCCAAACGTTGCAGGGGAGGAGGAAGCTGGGCCAGATGCCAGGGAGCAACTGGCCACTGGAGGGAATGGGGCTTGGCTTGGAGCCAGAGGCTTCTAGGGAGGAATCTGCTGACGCTAACGGCGGGCAGCTGGAGCCCTTCCTAGATGTATGGATGAGGCATTGGCTAAGGAGGGAGGCTCAGAGGGAAGCAGCTGACCAGCCGACTGAGTGCCGTCGGGGGCATGGCAATCAGTCCCACCCCCAATGAAAGAATAAGGCTCTGGCTTTTAAACAGTTGCCTTGGAAGCAGGCGACTGTTTATTCCTGTGTTGCTTCTTGCCTTTGGACTTCTGGATATCTTGCCTCATGATCTTGGACCATCGGATCGGCATCTGACCACCCTAACGAAACAACCTTTGACTGACCACGTTTACCTTCAGCTGGAATAAGTTTTCAATTAGTACTGTGTGTGTGTGTGTTTGTTTGGGACACTTTGGTGTTCAGGCTGGAAGGCAACCTTCCTGGACTGTGGCTGCAAGCCAGCATTAATTGCATGCAGCTGGACGCCTGCTTCCTTGTCTGTGGCGGGAAGCCAGCCTTACTTGGACTGTGGCTTTAAGCCAAGTTCAATTGCTTGTGGCTGGAAGCCAGCTTCTTCCTGGTTAGCTGCTCTTGTCTTCCCCCTTGCTCTGGGCTGTGCCTGGGACAGAACAAGAGGTCCCGTGATTCCCAAAATGGACGAGTGGCTGCAAAAATTGATGGGAGTTAGCAGAGATGGCTAAACTGACTGCTTTGATTAAAGTGAAAAAAAAACCACAGTTACTTTTGTTTCTACTTGGAAACCGTTTCTGGACATTGTGCTTGAGGTGGAAAAAAAATAAAACTTTGATTTTGGGCTTCACCGACTGGATAGGTTTGTTGTTATAGAAATGGCTAGTTGATACTATTATATGAAACTAAAAAGTTGAGATCGGGTGTTCTCCTATTCTACTGCATCAAAAGAAGTCAGAAGTCAATGCCTTCCCCCACACTTTTCCTACAGTTTTCCTTTCCCTTCTACCTCCCCTATTTTTCCTTCTATTTTCTTTTGTATTTTTGTTTTTCAGTTTATAAACTAATTTAAAGGAAAACGTTTTACTTCTCATCCAAGAGGCTTTTTTCAGTTCTGAAGAGGCTTCTTGGATGAGAAGCAAAATGTTTTCAAGGAAAACAAACACAAACCAAAAAAAAACCCCCAAAAGAGAGCGGGGGGGGTTGGACTAGAAGACCTCCAAGGTCCCATTCAACTCTGTTGTTCTGTTGTTCTTATATTTACAGGTGTGAGCAAAGTCTACTATTAAAGGAGGCATCATTCATGTTACAAGCAATTGGACAAAGCTCTTTAAAAAAAAGAAAGAAATAGAAATCTCTCAAATGAAAGCACATTAGCAAATGGCAGAGTTTACACACCGTATCTTTAGGGTGGCCCAGTAAGTAGAAATATGGGGAGCCATGCTTGTCACTTTTCATGCACATGGAGAGACTGGAGGATAGCGTTCCTAAAGGAAGGGGAGTAACAGCCTAGGACCAATCATTAGAATTAACAGAAGCAGTAACATCAAGACATTATTAATCATTTAATATTATTATATTATTATTGTTATTGTTATTATTATTATTATCTACAGCAAAACAGCTTTATATGATTAGAAGTGACGATTATAAGCAGTAGCCGACTTTTTTTGTAATACGGATAAGACAAAAGAGGCATGCAGACAATTAGTAAAAGAAAGAGAAGAAGACGTATTTCAGAAGCTGCTATACAGGTAAGTCCTCGACTTACACCGGTTCGTTTAGTGATTGTTCAAAGTTGCAACAGTACTGAAAAAAGTGACTTATGACCGTTTTTCACACTTTTGACCGTTGCTGCATCCCCCGTGATCACATGATCAAAATTCAGACACTTGGCAACCGACTCCTATTTATTTATTTATTTATTTATTATTTAGACGTATATACTGCTTCACAGCGCTTTACAGTGCACTCTAAGCGGTTTACACAACGGTTTATGACGGTTGCCGTGTCCCCAGGGGGGTCATGGGATCCCCTTTTGCGACTTTCTGACGAGCAAAGTCAACGGGGGAAGCCAAATTCACTTGACAACCCTGTTACTAAGTTAGCAACTGCAGTGATTCACTTGCTAACAGTGACAAGAAAGGTTGTAAAATGGGGCAAAACTCACTTAACAAATCTCTTCATTAGTGTTGTGCCCTGCCCCCTGGCAGCCGCGGCTGCCGGAGTCGGATGAGGGACTGGAGGACCCTTCTACCTTCGGGCCTCCGCCAGGGCTGCCGGTTCCCTCACTGACTCTCCCAGGGCTGGCTCAAACACCCCTCCCCAATTCCTCTGCAGCAAGGGGGGAGGAAGCTGGGCCTTAGTGAAGAGGCAAGCCTGCAGGGGGGAACAGAGCTTGGCTTAGAGCCAGAGGCATCAAGGGAAGGAATGGTTCCTCAGGAAAACCCCCACAACCAGATAGAGCCTCTTGTCGACGTATGCACAAAGTGTAGGTTAAGACGAGAGGCTCAGAGGGAGGCAGCTAACCAGCCTATTGGGCAACACCAGGGGCATGGCCGGCAGCCTCACCCTCAGTAAAGGGTTAACAATCAGGCCCTCTTGAATACCCTCTTATCGGACTTCGGACTGCTTGTTTGGCTTCTGGACTTGGACCATTTCCTGACCATCCCGCCTTGCCAATCCCGGAGTGACCTTGGTTGGCTTTGACTACGCCCTTGTCAGGTAGCTTGTGTGTGATGTTTGTAGCTGCATTCATCACCTGCAGCTGAACGCTAGCATCCTTATCCTTGGCTGGAGGACAGCTGGACTGGAATGCAGCTTAAGTCAGTTTATCTAGGGCTAACGGCTTCTTGGCCCCCGACTACCCCCAGTGCCAAGCCGGTTCACGACAATTAGCAACAGAAATTTTGGCCTCAATTGTGGCTGTAAGTCGAGGACTACTTGCATATGAGAAGTGTGGAATAAACCTTGAGGCGATCCTAAAAGGCATCTGAAGGTTAAAAGATGATACAGGAGGATCTGAATTAAACCAATTTCTTTCACCCACAAAAAAAAAGTGGAAACGGTGCAGTGGCTTTTTGTAATTATAATTGACAAATGGAAATTTTTCTCAATTTTTCTCAATGTGCAAATTTTCTAAGTACCACTGAAGACTTTTTTGGGTACGGCACTAGTGTGCCGATAACCCCTGCAGCCACCATGGCTAGTTTATGCCATAATATTTCAGTTTTGATTGACTAGACTAGAACTCACCATCTCCCAGTTTAATCCTTACTCAGTGGGCATTATTTGAAATAGTTACCAGTTCTCAATTCCAGCCTCACTTTTCCTGCTGAGGTACTTATAATTTCGTTTCAAAAGCTCCCCATAATTCCCATAGTTCAGGAAGTGAGCTGCATAAGGCCTCTGTGTTTAGATCTTGCGTTCGTCAATATTAAAATGAAAGGACATGGACACAGGCAGGAGAGCGTTCGGATCCTTTCGTCCCCATGATAGTGAATGGATGACCATGGATAACCTTGCTAGTTTCTTACGGGCTAGTTTAGATCTTTATGACTATTTTAGATCTCTTGCAGATGGACTGGTCTGATGAGTCTCTATTTCACCTGTATTAAAAGGTTCATGATCTTCACAAGCATCTTTGTTTGCTCGTTTTGATTACCAGAAGCTTTTCTTGCTCAGTTCAGTCCTCGTATCTTGACATGGAAAAAAATCAGCATCAAATGACTTTTAACTCCTCAGTCTTACCTCTTAGGTAACTGGAGCCAGTGTAAAAGATGGCCTTTCTGACTGAAATGGGAATTCTAATGCTTATTGACGTAGAGAATTTGACTTTCTGAGGGACACTTTTTAATATTTCTTTTCACATCGTCCTGTCAACTTTGTTTTTCTGGAGGCGCAATATTGCCTTTTAACTCCATCTAAATGTCATTTTACAGAAGCGGAGAGCAACAAAAGCCTTTGGGGATTCCCACATTTCTAGACAGGTATTAGTATTCTTAATCCTGCTTTGCACACTTGAGGCAATTATATGGGATGTGGACTTCATATGCATTTGTTTCTCCAACAATCTCGTGTGTGTTTTATGCGTTTGAATGAGTTTTAAATGACTTCATTCCTACTGATTCTTTTAGTAATATAATAAACCCAGACATTATTGTTTTGCTGAACAATTGTATAATAATAAATTCACATTACTTTCCAGGTCTTTTTTTAAAAAAATTCTGATCAGTCCTAAGAGCCTTTAATTAGGGTATTTTAGAATAGAGAGATGCACAGTAACTCATTTATATATTTACCCTTAATTATATTATTTCATTCTTAAACAACAGCAATCGCATAAAAATGCAAACTGATTGTGGAAGTCTTAATGTCATTGTTCTTGGGCATACAGCTATGAATGTTTTTCTTTTGTAAAACAAACTCATCCGAAGAATAATACAACTAAAATAAAATCGTGTCTGAATTATTCTAGTCCTGGTTAATGCTCTTAGTAATAAAATACACTTCTCCAAGTTTTTTAAATGTTGTTATCTGTTTTTAACCTATTGGGACATAATGGGGGTTTAAAATAGAATTTTTATGTATAAGTAGTCTCTTGCTAAGTGAAACATTTGTTAAGTGAGTTTTTCCCCGTTTTACGACTTTTCTTGCCGCAGTCGTTAAGTGAACCATTGCAGTTGTTAAGTGAGTCACATGGTTGTGAAGTGATTCTGGCGTCCCCTGTTGACTTTGCTTGTCAGAAGGTCGCAAAAGGGAGTCACGTGACCCCCTGGGGACGCTGTGACCGTCATCCATGCAAGTCAGTTGCCAAAAGCATCTGAATTTTCACCACGGAGATACTGCCACGGTCGTGAGTTTGAAAAGCGGTCATAAGTCACTTTTTCCCAGCGATGTTGCAACTTTGAATGGTCGCTAAATGAACGGTCGTAAGTTGAGGATTGCCCGTACCACGGAGAAGCTAAAGTTATCTTTGAGTTGAATACAACTCCTCGTGGACACATCCACGTAGGCCCATTTGCAACAGTAAAAAGGGATTTTCCGTTGCTTTACTCCAGGAATATTTTCAACTTTCCAAGCTAACGTAGCGTCCTGGGATTCCTGATCTTGCTTAGCTTCTGACCCTAGACAAAATTTACCCCTTTCTCCCCTCCCCAAATGCATTCATCAATCAAAAATGTCAAATAACTTTATTGCGGTCATCAACCAGCTGAAAGGAAAAAAAATATCCATGTTCTAGATACAGGTCATCCTTGACCTGCAACGGTTTGTTTAATGACGGTTTGAAGTTACAATGACACTGAAAAAAGGAACAGGTGGATCAAAATTCAAATCTTTGAATTTGCAGTGTCCCGGGGTCATCTTCTGACATGCAAAGTTGATGGGGAAACTGGATTCACGTAACCACCATGTCACTAACTTAACAACTGCACTGATTCATTAAGCAACCGTGGCAAGAAATGTTGTAAAATGGGGACAAAACTCACTTAACAAATGTCTTCCTTAGCCATGTAACTAAGGGAGACATTTGTTAAGTGAGCTAGAAGAATCTTCTCTTTCTCTTTCTTTTATTTCTGCTGAATTGTGATTGCAATAAAATTATTTTGATATCTGAAATGTACCCAAAGCGGCAAAGCTTTATTTATTTATTTTCTGGGACAAAATCCTGCAGATGTGCCCTAGCACATGAAATATGGCAAAGGAAGACCAACGCTTAACATTTCAGCATGCACAGATTGACACCTAGAAGGGCACATATAAGAGAAATCCAGCACGATCTCATGCATTATAGCACAGGAGAAAATCCCGGGTTCCAAAATGAATATTTTTTTTTCTGCGTTGATGAGTTGAAAATCAACACTAAAAGTGTTCCATTGGGAAAATAGGATACGTGGCTGGCCCCGTCTTGTTTTGTTTTGTTTTATAAAGGTGTATTCCCAATCTCCTTCCATTAGTACAGGAAAGCCAGAGCAATTACAATCAAAGGGAAAACAAAATGCTCTCGTGAAATAAAAACCAAATAAAAAGTACTAGGGAAAAAAACCCAGCAAGTTCCAAACAAGCATCGGAAGAGAAATAAAATAGACATTGTTGGAACCTCTGTGGATGAAAACATTTGCAAAATATTTCTTTGCAGAATGGGGTTATGGTCAGCAACCGGTTAATCGGCAGACTTTCCCCAAATAATTTTTTTATGCAATTTTGTTAGTGAAAAAGTGGGAGTGAGAGAGATTTATTCATAAAAAGCCATCCTAAGGAGGGCAGGATGCCTCTTGGGGGTTAAGGTATCCTCTCCTCTGCAATGTTGTACAGGTAGTCCTTGACTTACAACAGTAGTTCATTTAGTGACCGTTCAAAGTTACAACCGTACTGAAAAAGGGAACCTATGACCATTTTTCTACACTTACAAAATTGCAGCATCCTCATCGCCCTGAGTCTATGGAGAGGGACAGCATAGACCTAGATGGTTGGGGGTCAATGTGCTGACTGTGTAAACCGCTTAAAGCGTGCTGTAAAGCACTGTGAAGCGGCATATAAGTCTAAATAATAAATAAATAAATATAAATATGAAAAATGATCACATGATCAAAATCCGAACGCTTGGCAACTGGCATGCATTTATGACGATTTCAGCGTTCCGTGTGTGTGTGTGTGTGTCCTGTGACCCCATTATGTGACCTTCTGACCAGCAAAGTCGATGGGGGAAGCCAGATTCACTTAACGACCATGTGGTTCACTTTAACTGCTGTGTGGGTTGTAAGCTGAGGACCACCTGTAGTGATGTTTGCTATCGGGAACAGGGTGGAAGGGAGTGGGTTCAGATGTCGGTGGGTTGTAATTGGATCTTTCTTCTATCACGTCCGCATTATTTTTCTTCCAGAGGATGAAAGAATGTTCCGGAAAGACTAATTCCTCTAAGAGTCTTTCCAGAACATTCCTCCAAGATGGAGACAAAGAGGAAACTCCATCACAGAAGCAAACATTCTCCTTCCCACTTTTCACAGCATTACCTCGACTTTGCACCGAACACAAGACAGGTATCTTGAAATGCAAGGACCACTAAAATCGACAATCACAATGACGATGGCAGCGATAATATATATATATAAAAAAAGAGGAAACCCACCGTATTCTGGGACCTGTCCAGTTCCACGTTTGAGTAACAGCCTCACTCTTCGGCCGCCGGATTTGATGAGTTCTATTGCTCTGGCGTGGGTCATGTCTCTTGTACTTTCCCCATTGATTTCAATAATTTGATCCCCCACCTGCCAGGTTGGGAAAAAAAGGAAGTCAAATTCATCCTTGCAGACACAACATTTCACCCAGGGGGATCACGGTTATTAATTCACATGCTACGAAGTTCAATGAATCTGGATTCTCGCCCTCCGGCTTAATGAACAAAGTGGTCATAGCACTTATATACTGCTTCAGAGCGCTTTACACCGCTTTCTAAGTGGTTTACAGAGTCAGCATATTTACCCCAGTCACCGGGGTCCTCGCCCAGATCTCAGTGGGATCTCCGGCATGTCTACCAGCCCCTCTTTCACTTTCTTATTACAACTATTTATAGCAAAGGTCTCCAACCTTGGTCCCTTGAAGGCTTGTGGACTTCAACTCCCAGAATTCCTCAGCCAGCTCTTCTTTAGGGCAGAGGTCTCCAACTGGCTGAGGAATCCTGGGAGTTGAAGTTCACAAGCCTTAAAGGGACCAAGGTCGGAGACCTCTGCTTTGGAGAACAGGTTGACCTCCTCTTCTTTGTGGCAGCCGTTCAAATATTGAGACACTGCTATAACGTCACCCCTAGCCCTTTGTATATATTGGCCTCCAGTCGCCAAATCATCTTAGTTGCTCTTCTTGGTACTCTTTCTAGAGTCTCAACATCTTTTTTATAGCACGGTTGCCAAAAGCGGATCCAATATTCTTGAATTTGAGCGTTCCTGTCTTGCTCCAACGCTTCATCCAACTCATCCTGCTGGATTCTGCAAAGCTGTTTAAGATGCAGTGACCTCACAAATATAATTGTGTGCCATTGTGTGGAAGCAGGGTCCCATGTTTAAGAGTGTGCAGAGCTGCAGCCTCACTCTGTTTCTGAAAGCAACATTCAAACATCTCACAAAAGCAGGAAGAATAATCACTAGGCTGAATTCAAAAAACATATGAAAAACGGTTGCATGGCTAGTCTAGAGAAAAGAAGGACTAAGGGTGACATGATAGCCGTCTTCCAGTATTTGAGGGGCTGCCACAAGGAAGGGGGGGGTCAACCCATTCCCTAAAACTCCTAAAGGCAGGAAGCAATGGATGGAAACCAATCAAGGAGAGAAGCAACCGAGAACTAAAGGAGGAATTTCCTGGCAGCGAGGACAATGAATCAGTGGAATAGTTTTTCTCCAGAAGTTGTGGTCGCTCCACCACTGGAGGTTTTTAAGAAGAGACTGGACAGCCACTTATCTCAAATTGCACAGGGTCTCCCGCTTGAGCAGGGGGTTAGACTAGAAGATCTCCAAGACCCCTTACAGTTCTATTCTGATCGACGGATTGAATTGTTCAGAATCTCTTTAAGCGAACCCATTGTTCCACCCTGTTTGAGGTCCCTGGAATCGACAACAATTGTGTTTCTGTGGTACATACACTGAAGGGTCTGTTCGCATCCATCACCCATCTGAAATTCTGCGAGGCCAGTGAAAGTTACATCTTAATTACACTTTCCTTTCCTTTCCTTTGGTTTTTACGTTCAGAAGAAACTGTTGCTGCCGTTCAGCTTAACTCAGATTCATCAGCCAGGCACCGAGCTATGAAATTGGGCTGCCTGTTTCCTGGCAATAATGAGCAGATCATATTCGGAAGGAACCTCTCAATGACATGGTTACTGATAGGTCAATTGCAAAGAAAAGTGTAAACCTTTAAGAAACTATTAGGATAAAGAGACTTTGAGGGGGGAAACATTTAGAGGTCCTTAAATCTATTTCTTATTTACTTAGGCAGATCATTTATGCTGCTTTGACAGATTCCGCTCAATACGATCAAGAAATGCCTATCGATCAAAGTCCTATTGACGTGCGGCAATCCCCCCTTCCTGTTCACATTTATTTCTGGCATTTTGTATGCACTTCATGAGAAGCATGAAAAAGTCTCTCAGCACAAGGCAGAGCAAACAGGCAGAGGTGGCTTCTGGAGTTCCCTTCCCTTGCTGAGACCTCAGGTTGGTGTTCATCTGACTTTGAGAAGCCTCAGCTGGGCTACCTACTCTTTCTTTCTTTCTTTCTTTCTTTCTTTCTTTCTTTCTTTCTTTCTTTCTTTCTTTCTTTCTTTCTTTCTTT
>JANHFO010000683.1:163715-176377 GCA_032468095.1 Pareas carinatus
CACTTTTATATTTGGCGCCCTGGCCGGGCGCTGGCCAATGAACATCGAGCACTCCGTGCCCATATATGGTAGCCTCCGAGAGGGGAGGGGCGGGAGGAGAGCACTCCGTGCCCATATATGAGAGCCTCCCCAAGGGGAGGGGCGGGGAGTCGATCGGCGTCGGCTCTGCCGCGTCCCGGGGTTTCCCTGGATCCAACAGAAATCCCAAAGAAGCTTTTTTAAGGGGCAACTGAACTTCTTAACTAAACTTCTTTGTTTTCCTTGAAGAGGTTTCACTTCTCATCCAAGAAGCTTCTTCAGTTCTGAGAGAAGAGAACTGAAGAGAGAACTGAAGAAGCTTCTCATTATCCACTCCTAACATCATCAGTGCTAGATAAGACATCGTCTGACATTAATTTAATGGTCTATTTTCCCCCAGAAACTAGTATTAGAAATAACAGATATATTTAGCAGTTGTCTAAAATGTATTTAAATGTAAGAGGAATAAAATCCTTATGTGAGGGGTCCTTGGTGTTCTCTGAGCTTGGCTGTTTTCTTGCAAACATTTCATTAACCAAACTACATATACTGATATGTATGATATGTACAACAATGAAACAATCTGACTATGGAAGTTGTACATTTTCTATATCTGAACGTTCTTAGAGTGATGCTGAATCCAGTTGTTTCAATTTTATAAATTTTATAAATGAAATTAGCTGATAGAAATCTGCAAATGACTGTTAGCTCTGATTTAAAAGAAAGAGAGAGAAATCGCTTACTCATAGCGATTTGTACTTGGTGTTTCTTTTTTAAGAAAATCCAACCACTTTGTCAGGTTCTTAATAGACGTGCTTGGTTGCTTAAGAGAGCCAGGAAAAAGAGATTTCCAGCTGAATGATAGGCAGGAGACAATTCGTTAAATCCAGTTCATGAATTGTAGAGACTTAAACAGAAGAAGTTTCAGTTCTTTGGTGCACTTATCCAGAAATACATAGAACATCTAAGTGCCAAGAAGTGCCAGTCAAACATTAAGAATTCTGTTTTTCCATAACTGTAATATCTGAACTGAACTGAATATCTGAAGCAGTTTCTGGTTGTTGACTTCACACTTTATGATTTTCATTTTCAGTTAGCAGAGATTAGCAGCATGCAAAGCCCATCAGTGAAGAGACAGTCCCAGTTTTGATGGTATTCAGCTCAATTTCCTTGCTTAAAATGATTTCCTGGAATGATCAGAGTTCTCTCATTTCCATACAGATGAAATATTGATGGTCTGATTTTAGGGGCTAGAATGCTAAAAGACCGTCTGAACTTTGTACTTATGATTGGGGTGCTTGCTATGCGCAAGACAACGTTTTGAAACCAGTGAACACATTTGGAATTGTGAGAAGTATAAAACCAATCTACTCATGATGATGATGATGCTATCCATTCAGTCATTTCCGACACTTGGCGATTCTATGGGCCAGGTCCGTCCACATTTTCTGATCTTGCACTATTTCTTTGAATAACAGAATGACAGAATAACAGAGTTGGAATGGACATTGTAGGTCATCTAGTCCAATACCCTGCTCAAGCAGGAGACTGTATACCAGTGATGGCGAACCTATGCCCACATTAGGCACACAGAGCCCTCTCTGTTAGCACATGAGCCAAGTTGCCCCAGCATCGCCCAAGAGCTGAACATGCTCAGAAAGAGAGTAGTGGTGTCGTGTGATGACATCACAGGACCTTGCACATGCTCAGAAAGAGAGCAATGGCACCAGGCGATGACATCACGAGTGATAACTCATTAGCTGCAACTTATCCGGGCACTCGATGCCTAAATGGTTAGCCATCACTGCCCTAGACCATTTTTGATAAGTGGCTGTCTAGTCTCTTCTTGAAAACTTCCAGGGATGAAGCACCCACACCTTCTGAAGGCAAAAGCTGTTCCACTGGTTGTTTGTTCTCACTGTCAGGAAAGATCTTCTTACTTCTAGGCTGAATCTCTCCTTGATCGGTTTCCATCCATTGTTCCTTGTCTGGCCTTCGGGTGTTTTTAAAAATAGGTTGACCTCCTCCTCTTGTAAATGTAAATCTGGTACCTATTATCATATGTGGTGGACGTGTGACTATGCAAAAGAATACTGGGGGGAAATGAATATTTGATTAAGAAAAATATTAGAAATACAGATAGAATTTAAACCTGAACTTTTCTTATTAGGCATAATATTAGAAAAACTTGAAGAACGAAATGTATATTTGATAGTTCCCATAATAACAACAGTGAGAATTGTATTTGCACAATACTGGAAGGAAGAAGAAGAAATACCACCAGAGGAAGAAGCGATAGGAAAAATATTAGACTGTGCAGAAATGGACAGATCACCCAGGCTGAAAGATAAAGAAGGATCGGAATACTTTCAAAGTTGGAATCTATTTTACCATTGGTTCGAGAGAAGAATGAATGAGTAGGAATTAAAATGATATTGTTCAATGTTAGTAAACTTATTATAACTTTTTATGTCAGTTAATTGTACACTCAAAAATCGGTTTAAATTGAAAGATACATTATTTTTATTTTTGATTAATTATAGATAAAAAACGTATGCAAAAAAAAGGATTGCATTGGGTTTTTTGCCTGCCACCGCACAATGCTGGCTCATATTAAATCGATTGTCCACCAGGCGTCCAACATCCCTCCCACAGTTACTGCTCTTAAGCCAGGTTTTACCTAGTCTGTATGTGTACTTTTGGTTTTTCTTGCCTAAGTGTAAGACTTTACTTTTCTCTACGTTGAATTTCATTTTGTTAGATAGAGTCCAGTGTTCAAGTCTGTCGAGGTCCATCTGAATCCATCTGAATCTATCATCTGGGGTGTTGGCTATTCCTGCCGCCTTCATGTCATCTGCAAACTTGATATGTTTTCCTACTCCCTCAACTAAGATGTTTGTGAAGATATTGAAGAGTAAGATGGAACCTTGTGGTATCCCACTGCCTGCTTCTCTCCATGTGGATGTAGTAGCATTATGGACTACTCGTTGAGTACGGTTTGTCAGCCAGTTACAAATCCATCTAGTGGTGATGCAATCTATCCCACTTTTTTCCAGTTTGCCAAGAAGTAGGTTGTGGTCTACTTTGTCGAATGCTTTGTTGAAGTCTAGGTATACTACGCCCATAGCATTTCACTGCCCTACTAATTTAGTCACTTTGTCGAAGAATGAAATAAGATCGGTTTGGCATGATCAGTTTTTTAACAAATCCATGTTGACTTGTAGCTATAACTTTATTTGTTTCTAGTTGTTTGTAGTTCTGTTTTTTATTATTTTTTCCAGTATCTTCCTGGATATTGATGTTAGGCTAATCGATCTGCAGTTTCCTGGATGTTGTGTTCTCAGTTCTGAAGGCACTGAAGAGTCGGGTTGCATAAACACAAACAGGTTTATTGTAGACAACATAATCACATACTGATCAGCAAGCTATATCACGACAAAAGCAGCAAAGACTGCTGCGCAACAGGCTTAAATACAAACGGCCCCTAGGTGGCAGCCAATGGGCAATCGACAATTTCTCATGCTAAGGATCCCCGGAAACAGGCAGTGTGGGCCTGCTCAGGCTTCAACTAATTTAGTGCAGTGACTAAGCAAAACATGAATTAAATACACTACACTGGGTCTGTTTTTTGTTTTTTGTTTAAAGATGGGAACCTCATCAGCTCTTTTTCAGTCCTCGGGTAATTCCTCGGTGCTCCAGGATTTTTGAAAGATATGGTACAGTGGTTCTGAGATGACATCTTCCAGTTCCTTTAGAACTCTGGGATGCAATCCATCAGGTCCCGGTGATTTATATTCTTCCAGACCAAAAAGTTGTTCTCTTACCATTTTCTTGCTTATTTTTATTTCTAGTCTGTCTTTGACAGTTACAGTTTTTTGTAGGTTGAGCTATACTTCCTTTTTGTGTGAAGACCGATGCAAAGAATGAGTTCAGCAGCTCTGCTTTCTCTCTACTGTCTGTTACTTTCTTGCCATCTTCTCTCTTTAGTGGACCAGCTGTTTCCTTGGCTTTTTTTCTTGTTATTCATATGCTGAAAGAAACTTTTTTATTATTATCTTTGACTTTTGTTGTTAGTCTTTATTCATTCTGGGCCTTTGCTTTCCTGGCTTCCTCTTTGCAGATTCTGGCTGTCTGCTGATATTCTGCTTTAGTTATGTGTCCCTCTTTCCATTTTTTGTACTTATCCTTTTTGTCATTCACTTTGTCAGAGAGATCTTTGTGCAGCCATGCTGGTTTCTTCTTGGATTTCTTGTTTTTCTTTTTCAGTAGTATTGTGCTGGACTGGGCTTTTGTGATAATCCTTTTCAGAATTTCCCAAGCTTCTTGGATTGTTTTCCCCTTTAGGGTTTTCATCCAAGGAATCTTTCCCAAGCTCTCTTTGAGTTTGTTGAAGTCAGCTCTTTTAAAATCCAAGACTCTGGAGTAATTACGTTCCGTAGCTTGTGTTTGTATTATATTGAATACGACATGGCCACTCACACCCAAGGTTCCTGTGATTTCGACTCCCTCTATCACTTCTTCTCTGTTCGTAAGAATTAAGTCCAATATGGCTGCCTAGTTCCTTCCTCTACTTTTTGGACAAAGTTGTCAGCTAGGGTTGTTCTCTGTTCTGGCTAATGTCAGTTTTGATGGTGTCCATTGTTAGGAGTTTGTGATACCCATATATATGTATGAAATAGAATAGAAATATAACAGCTCAGAGGAAAACAAAGGAGGCTTCACTAAAGAAAATAGCAAGCTGATACCATGTTGGGATCTTGGATGTGGTACTGCATTCCTTTCAACTAGCAGGAAAGGAAGGCTATTAAGGGCAATTAACCCCTAACACACAGAGAGAGATCAACATCTTATCCCAAGGAATTCCCAAGGAATTCCTAATCACAAGACCCACCTCAAAGAGGAAAACAAGAGCAGGGCCCCCCCAATAAAAAGATCCCAGTGAACATCCCAGTGTAGACCAGACTACACTGGAATAAAAATACCATCGACCATGTAACTCGAAGAATGGACTACTCTGTTGGCCACAGTTCTTTGCAAAGACAAAATGGGATGATGTACAATCAGATGCTTGTAAATCCTTCGCAACCTAGCCTTGATTTTAAAAAAACACCCAAACAATGAATTGTTTTCTTGTTGGCTGAAGTTAACACTTCCTTCAGACTCAGATCAGGGCATTTTATCATGTTATTCTACTTCCTTTCACTGCTGACTTAGTTGTGCCTGGCAGATGTCAAGATAAGGCCGTATCTGGCAAGAAGAGAAAACATTCAAGCCAAATCTTCTAGTTGTTTGGTGAGAATCCATTTACGCTGTCAATGCATGCAGTCATTCAGAAATGATTAAAACATTTACTTCTCATCCCTTGTGCAGTCTGACTTAGAAATGAGTCTCATTACAGTCAGTGAGTTCTACTCTTAGGAAAGCAGTCAGCAAAGCTTTACTAACCTACCTATCAGAATTGCTACATATATTTTTTCCACTGGCCTATATGTCAAGAGTTTTTGACGGTTGTTGCCAACCAAATCAGTTTACAACTTCCTCCATCCCTGTTTTCCAAGTAATTGTTTTATTACCAGAGCCATGGTGGACAGTGGTTAGAATGCCATATTGCAGACGAACTCTGCCCACAGCCAGGAGCCAGACTGGACTCAGGGTTGACTCAGCCTTCCATCCTTCAGAGGTCAGTAAAATGCAGACCCAGATTTTTAGGGTCAGTATGCTGAGATTGTAAACTGCTTGGAGAGTCCTGTAAAGCACTGTGAAGCAGTATATAAGTCTAAATGAAATTGCTATTTCATAGCGATTTGAAATGACTTATTACATGTAGGTGAAGAAGATGGCATCACGGGTGGCACAGCGGTTAAAGTGCAGTATTGCAGGCTGACTGCCCTCAGTCAGCAGTTTGATTCTGACCAGCTCAAGGTTGACCCAGCCTTCCGTCCTTCCGAGGTCAGTCAAATGAGGACCCAGAGTATTGGGGGGGGGGCATAGGCTGACTGGGTAAACAGCTTACAGATGGCTGTGAAGCACTGTGAAATGGTATCTATGTCTAAGTGCTATTGCTATTGCTATAAATATAAGATAAGATATATAAAATATATAAAATGTAAGAGTCATGATGGCGCAGTGGTTAGAATGCAAAATCGCAGGCTAACTCTGCCCACAGCCAGCAGTTTGATCCTGAATGGCTCAAGGTTGACTCAGTCTTCCGTCCTTCCGAGGTCGGTCAAATGAGGACCCAGATTGTTGGGGGGCCATAGGCTGATTCTGCAAATCGCTTAGAGAGGACTGTAAAGCAGTGTGAAATGGTATATAATTCTAAGTGCTATTGCTATTGTTCTATTATCAACTTTCTATTAGGCAGCTGTTAGTAAAATGGTCTTTATCTCATTGATGGATCTGTGCTTGTTGTAATAAATGCATGGATATAAATGGAAGAGAAAACAAATCAGAAGTCATGGTGGCAGATCTCTTGCATCCTGAGAGCCCTACTAAAATAGATTAATAATAGAAAGATAGTTTGGTCTAGTGGTTAAGACACCAGGGTAGAAAGCAGGAGACCATGAATGCAAGTCCTGTCTTAGCCGTGAAAGTCAGCTGGGTGACTTTAGACCAATCACCAGGAGACTGTGACTTAGTTCCGACTTAGCCATGAAAGTCAGCTGGGTGACTTTGGACCAATCGCTTTCTCTCAGACCAACCCACCTCACAAGGTTGTCGTTGTGGGGGGAAATAGGAGGAAGGTGCGGTGGATATATTCACCACCTTGAGTTATTTGGCAAATAATAATGGTGGGATAAAAAAATTAAGAATAATAATACGAACGGCAACTTTACTCAGAAGAGCGTAAATTCTGCGACAAGATTTCTAACACTGTCAAACATCCGCATCTGCCTGTCCCAGACAAAAGAACTTGATAGAGAGGTAAAAATGTCAAATCCAGTCTGAACATCTGGCTGACTGCATGACAAACCATAAAATAATAAGCCGCCATAAGCCAAGTTGAACGGTGTCTGGCTGAGATGAGTCGTTCTATCAAGGACGTCTCCTTTTAGCTTCCCTCTAAGAAAAGGAAAGGGGGGGGAAATGCTTTGGATTTTCATTCCCAAAGTCCAGAGATGCAACGCAATCCTTGCACCAATCCTGACACACCAAGAAGTGCTGTGCAGCCGTGCAGGTTTGTGCTATTATTATTAACACGACAAAGTCTCTTTGGGCTCTTGATCCCCCCAAAAAAGGTTGTCCGTGGGGGGAAAGGACATGCAACACAAACCAGTCCAAAATCGCTGAAACCGTTCCGAACAATACGTACAGTCAGCGTGTGCAATTAGCTTCTGATTTCTATCTGAAACTACCTTTTGTTTTTAATACACGTTTAGAGTTCATGGCAAAAAAAAGAGAGAGAAATGATTGGACAGAAATTAAAGAGAGATCCAGCCTGGAACTAAAGAGAAATTTCCTGACAGTGAGAACAATTAATGAATGGAACGACTTTGCCTTTAGAGGTTGTGGTTGCTCAATCACTGGATATTTTCGGGATTATCTATTTATTTATTTATTTGTACTTTTATACCGCCCTTCTCCCCGAAGTGACCCAGGGCGGTGTACAGCCGTTTAAAACAAGACGAACATACAAACAATGCTAAAAATAATTTAAAAGATATAATTTATGTGGCTGAAAATTTGAAAACCGGAAAATAAAACCAAATTATAGCCATGATATGAATTTAAAATATATAAGATTATCCTTTCATAAGCGGAAAGAGGGTGCGAGTTAAGCCAAGCCAGCCTGGGTGGAAAGATACGTTTTAATAGCACGGCGGAAAGCACGGAGGTCGAAGATAGTTTGGATCTCTGAGGGGAGATCGTTCCAGAGGGTGGGAGCTGCCACAGAGAAGGCTCTCCCCCTGGGGGTCGCCGGCCGGCATTGTCTAACCGACGGCACCCTGAGGAGGCCCTCTCTGTGGGAGCGTACTGGTCGGTTGGAGGTATTGGCTGGTAGTATGCGGTCCTGTAGATAACATAGAATAAATATCCTACAACTGACTGGGGAATTCTGAGAGTCAGAGCCCACAAGTCTTAAACTCGCCAAGTACGTAGACCCTTTTGCTTCAGATCATGGTAGAAGTAGAGCAGTATTAGAAGTAACAAATAAAACATACATACAAATAGAAACTTTTCTTGTCTGTCATACTTCCACAAGGTCATTGTTAGCTTTAACAAAAAAAATCATATTTCACTCTAGGCACAGAGTGAAAACAGGAGATAGCAACGTCAAATTACAATTTTACTAGAAGAAACACTATTGAATCAGAATTCTCAACCAATCCGTTCCGTCTTCCCATGAGGAGACTGTTCCTGGGGCTACGGGTCAAATCTGTATCACAATCCAGTCTTTTTTCACCTGACTGAAACTGCGGAAGGCCCACAAAGCCTGAAGAAGCCATGAGTTTTTAAACGATAATTTTAATTTTTAATCAGCTGATTCATTTAATGTTTTTGAAGGGTTTTTAGTATTCTCATCTATGTTTGCATTTTTACTATGGCTGTGCACCACCCTGAGTCCTTCAGGAGAAGGGCGGTATAAAAATAAAAATAATAAAAATAATAATAAATAATTAAAAAAAACCTATAGGAGGCTACCATAAGATAGAACACAGAACAATCGGGTTGGAAGGGACCTCGGAGGTCTGCTAGTCCAACCCCCTGCTCAAGCAGGAGACCCTATAACATTCTGAACAAATGGTCCAATCTCTTCTTAAAAACCTCCAGTGTTGGAGCACCCACAACTTTTGGAGACAAGATGTTCCACTGATTATTTGCTCTCAATGTCATGAAATTTCTCTTTAATTCTAGGTTGGATCTGCCTTTAATGATCTTCCACCCACTACTTCTCGTCCTGTCGTCAGGTGCTATGGAGAATAGGTTGACTCTACTCTCTCTCTTGACAGTCCTTCAGGTACTGGAAGACCGAGAGCATCAAGGGCCCTTCATTTCTTAGATCAGTCAAAGGAGCTAGGAGTTGCGGCCTAGCAGGGGTCATTTGTGGCTTCCTTGGCAACGATAGAAGTGGGCTGGCCCGCTCCTCTTCTAGCTTTCTTGTTTTAGGCCTTAGTGCAGCCAACAGCCCTGGGAATTCAAGTGTTGGTTTCCCAACCAGCATTTACGAGGCCCAACCCTATTTCGATTGCCAAAAGCTTGGCTAGATGTGACAATTAAGTTGAGCCATCCCAGAATTTTTTTTTAAAAAAAATGCTTGCCATTAAGCACGGACAAGGTCAAGCACGCTCTGTGTTCGATTCCCACTGGCTTTTAGGTCTCCATTGCCTTTATTGCCCTTTAATAAAATCAAACCTTCTTCCATGGAAGCATTTTCCTCTACAGATTTCTTTTCTTTTGTTGTTGTTGTTGTTGTTGTTGTTCTAAAATAGGACACTCCAGGACTTTGTTTCAGCTGCACATTATGCAAATTGCTGCTGTCTTACCACAACCATTTCTGTCTGGGTCTTGGCCTGCTGCCGCAACAGGGGGGGTGGCATGGAGGAAGGCGCTTTCCTGAAGTCATTTCGACTTCAGAAACTTGGTTAAACAGTTTCCCCGGCATTTGAATGATAAGGAGGCAGACATCCGTTAGCTGGCTTTGTTCACCCGCTTGGAATTGTTGATACCATCTGCCAAACTTAACTTCTTCTCGATGACTCTAAACGCTTTCCTTTTGACAGCGTCATCAAAAAAAAGGGAAGCTTTTGCAGCAAAATTGACATCTGGTCTTCCTTTAAGAAGCGACACGCTTCGTTTGCATTTGCAGTGATTTGAGAAAGATTTGCAAATTAGGGTTGCGTTGGAAGCACCCCAGCTTCCCTCCCCTCCTGCATCACTCTGTAGCTTTTGTTCCCACATGTCGTTCTCGACTTACAACCATTCGTTTAGTGACCGTTTGAAGTTACAGCAGCACCGAAAAAATTGATTTGGCGCTGATGACTATTGGAACATGCTGTGGTCAGCTGATCAAAATTCAGTTGCCTAGCAATTAACTCATTCTTACGACGGTCGCAGGGTTCGGGGTCATGTGATTCCCCTTTTGTGACCTTCTGACAAGTCCACGGGAAAGCCATTTAACTATGTTACTGACTGAACAACGGCCCCGATCCACTTAACAATTGTGGCAAGAAAGGTCGTAAAATGGGGCAAAAGTCATTTAACCAACGTCTCACTGAACAATAGATGTTTTGGGCTACATTGGGGTCATAAGTCGAGGATTCCCTGCAACATTTTTAATTACCTATCATTAATTCAAATCGTTTTTTCATCTTTTGGAGGGACGATATCAAAAACATTCCATAGGAGCTGAAATTGTGTCCCTGTGGATGAGGGGTTGTTGAAAGTTCAGCTCATGTTCTCCCCTACGGTATCTTCTATAAGGACTCACGGCCGCATCTGACAAGACTTCGTCTGATAAAAGGCTAAGGAAACACCGATCTTTCCTGCAGAGAATTCTGTTATCAGATCAACATGATGTTGGGTCTTTGAACGTTGCTAAACTTTGTCATACTGCCTGCAAAATTAGGCAGAGTTAGACTGGACACTGACAAACTACCACTAATTGTAATACCTTATCTTGCCTTTTTAAATCATTATTATTGTTTAATGCTGCTTACTTGTACTGCTGGTCTGTGACCGTAATAAGAAACATTATTATTACTTCATCTTATGCATTAGCATACAGTTTATGGTTTAAGGTATGGCAGAAAAACACCTACCTAGGCGTTTTCGCTTAGTGGTTTATGATGTTACGTCACCTCATTCAGCAACGTTCTCTAAAATTGAAACTCTTCTAGAACTATAAAGTGACATTCTTTTTCTCGATATAATCTGACTTTTGACAAAGATTTCTCGTGCTAAATCATGGCTTGATAAACAGAAGCTAATTCGGAGATTACATTAGAAAGTTTTTTCAAGTTTCTGACCGAAGCACCCACTTAGAAAGAGGCCAATTTGTCATGCCGCTGTCATAAACAGGAGAGAACCTAAGGAGTGAGGTGAATATTCTACAGTGCCTCAATTTAAGTGGCTTCCCTGCATCTTGGCTGAACTAAGAGTTTAACACCTTCCTGTGCCTGTTTGTTGCAAAGGAAGGGCCCGCTCCTTTTTCAGATAAGCTTGTCTGCATTATTGATCTTCTACTTGAAGAACCCCTGTTAAACCTCCCAGGAACAACAAAACAGACCGTTTCCCAAACACTACACAATAAAGTAATCCCTTTTCAGCCATGAATCACCTAGCAGGGGCTGTGTTTGGCAAAGACTGAGTGCCTTAAACCCCCAAAAGTTTTCACAATGCAACAGACCCAGAGGTCAGGAATGAAGACCTCAGAACAGACAAAGGAGCGGAAATGTGGACATATCAGATTCTCACAGGTTCATAGATAAGGCAGCCTTTATTTTTGATGCAAATTTTCTACTTCTAGATGACAGATAAAGCTTCAAACAATAAAGGACCCTGAGAATCTGGTTTTCTTTCAGTTTCCAAAGAATAGAATAGAATAGAATAGAATAGAATAGAATAGAATAGAATAGAATAGAATAGAATAGAATAGAATAGAATAGAAAATATGGAATGGAATGGGACGTGACGTGATGTAACGGAACAGAACAGAACAGAATATATTGAACAGGACAAGATAGGACAGAACAGAACAGAACAGAATTCTTCATTGGCCAAATGTGATTGGCACACAAGCAATTTATTTCCAGTGTTTAAGCTCTCAGTGTACACACATACAACAAAATGATAGGTCATAGATCATAAAACATAGTTATTTTTGTTAAATCGTAGTTAATTTAGCCCTAGTAAATGAAACCTGTATAAAGCCTAAATGGAAAAAAAGGTGAATTAAGCAACAGCGAGGAAAATAAACATTAGGAGTCTATTCTGTAGTATCAGAATATATAATGTAAGAGATAAATAAAGCCAGACATCCAAAATAAATCACCTGAGTGATTATGTGTGTCTTATTTCTAATTTTCAGAATGAGAAGATGACCCCAGAAAGCTGTGAAGAAGGAAATTTTCTTCACTTTCCTTTCTCTATCAGTAGCAGTTATTATAATTATAATTCCAAAGGAAACTTCATTCAAAAGGTGATTGGTCTTTTGACCAGATGACTGCAAGGAATATAAATAGGACAAATAGGACAGGATTCCATTTTCTTAGGTTCTAGTCACATTTTAGTGAAATGAACCAAGGACAAGTCCCCATCTCAGCTTTGGTTCCCTTAAGAAACCCTGGATGTTCTTCTGCAATGACCTGGTGGTCACTGGATTTAGGAAGAATATCCTACTCATCTACACACTGTGAAGGGAGAAATCAAATATCCGAGTTTTTAATGGAAAGTGCTCTAGACTAGCAAACCAGACAGATGCCACATGTGATCCAACTATTTCTCTTTGTCTCTTCAAAAGTTTTTGACTCCTGAAGACAACTTCCGGTCCTGGAGGCAACAGGGCGTGAGAGAGCGAGCTCTGCCTCTCACGCCTGAAACCCGCTTCTTGGGGGGCCCTTAGGGGCAGGGCAACCCCTTTTTGGGGAGCCTGCCGTTTGAGGGCGGCTCGTCAGGGGCCACCGGCTGAATTCTAGGGCCGGGGG
>JANHFO010000683.1:191184-203189 GCA_032468095.1 Pareas carinatus
TATATATAAATGTGGATGTTTCGCTCCACTTCCATTTCGAAGGATGGGTATTATAAGGAGATCTTTATCCCATCCACACTCAAGCAATATTCTTTCATTTTATTCCAGCTTCTCTTCGAATGAGACATGAAGAGCTGAGGAAGTGCACAGGCAGTGAGCAGCATGGTCTTGAAAAAAGAACTAGGACGGGGGCTATTTGAAGGACGGAATAACAGAGTTGGGAAGGGACCTTGGAGGTCTTCTAGTCCAACCCCCTGCTCAGGCAGGAAGCTCTGTACCATTTCAGACAAATGGTTGTCCAATCTCTTCTTGCGTACTATACCTGACCTTCGGACCTTCCGCCACGCCCTGAAGACCCACTTATTCCAGCAGGCCAGCTTAGCCGTGCCCTAGTCCCCTTGTTTTAATCTGGGGGTTTGAATTGGTTTTAAATATTTTAGTTAACTTTTTATGATTTAGACGGAAGTCACTTCATCGTTTTCCCCCATCTTCTTAATTAGGTCTTATTTAATGTTTTTAAATGTGTTCTACTGTTCTGTGTTGTATTGTTTTTATTTGGCCTGTTGGCTGCCCTGAGTTCTTTGGGAAAAGGGCGGGGTATAAATAAAACTATTGTTATTGTTATTGTTATTGCTATTTTGTTATTGTTATTTTGTTATTGTTATTTTGTTATTGTTATTGTTATTAAAAATCTCCACTGATGAAGCACCGACAACTTCTGAATCCAAGTCGTTCCACTGATCAATTGCTCTCATTGTCAGGATTTTTCTCCTTAATTCCAGGTTGCTTCTCTCCTTGATGAATTTCCATCCATTGTTTCTTGTCTGGCCTTCTGGTGCTTTGGAAAATAAGTTTGACCCCCCTCTTCTTTGCAGCATCCCCTCAGATACTGGAAGACTGCTATCACGTCACCCCTAGTGCTTCTTTTTATTAAACTAGTGATACTTAATTCCTGCAACCCTTCTTTGTATGTTTTAGCTTCCAGTCCCCAAATCTTTTGTTGCTCTTTTCTGCACTCTGCAGAAAATACAAGTAAACACAGATTAATGCACAAAGGATTTGGTTGAGCATTTTTATTTTTCAGATGTGATCATTGCTTTTCAGCGAGTCCCCTACTGTACTTCCCATTTATTCATTAGAAAAATAACCTGTCCTTTTCTCTAGGACATTGAGGTGGTGTCCTTTATGTTATCACCACGATAACGATCTGAACAGTCAAGCACAGGAAATCAGGTAATCCAGGAAGTTCAAATTAATATAAAAGTGTATGGCAAGCTTAAGCTCTCTACAAGAATTTGAACTGGTAATGGTCAAAGATATTGGTGGTAGAGAAGAGTCAGTGGAATTCAAGGAGGGCTGGACTTCAATCGCTTGTGAGCATGAAGGAATTCAAGACTGATAAAGCATTTGACCCCCCTCCCTCAGGCTCAGCCTCCTCATTTCCTACATCAATTGAGAGAGTGTGACTGGCCCACTGTCATCCCCTGCCTGATGGAGACCCTTAACTCTTTCAATCCCAATATGATTGTTATGTTTTTGGTGAAAGAATCTGATAACAAGGCACAGCAATTCCAGAAAACAGGAGCAAAAAATAAAATTGAGATCAGAGTCATTAGTCTTGGTATATTGTCTTTAGTACTTCAATTAAGACTTTATTATTGTTGGTTATTGAAGACTGAGAAAAGATTAACGATATGCTTTTGGTTTTATTCAAAAATACTTTGAAACACAGAGTAATTTTACATTATGGAATACTAATAAGGAATCTGAATTGATGATAGGATCATGTGCCCTATCCCCGAATTCTACCTCTCCCATTGATCAGCAACATGCTTTATCCAAATCTTTCTTAAAGTCACATATTTCTAGCTACTTAATTGTGCTGAGAAACAATCAGCTTTCTCATTAATCAAGTTTTGTTCATTAGGAAGTTGCTGGTATGCACATGCTGTCCTAATGCAACACTTGAGAGAGCATTAAGCTAGGCCCTTGACTTTGCGAGTCTCTCATATGTGTGCATATTAAATATACTTTATAAATGGGAAACTGCCATGAGCTTTGCTTCCAAGAATACCTCTGGGCCCTATATACGCAGCCTGTAATGGCTGTGGGAAAGACCTTGGTAAGGGGAGGGAGAGAGAAGCTGCCTAAGGGTGGATCAGATAAAAGAGGGCATAGCCTGCAGCTGTATAATGACTTGCCAGATTGATATCAGCTCTCTCAGGCAGAAGACATGGTCAGATAAGCCAATACTATTTTATTGTACAGCTGCGTAACAAAATCTTCCAAGTCTGGATGCGCAAATCTCCTGTACATTTTTTTAACAGTCTGAGATCTATGTTCAAAAATCAATGTCTAGGCCATCTAACTATTGAAACGCAGCATCGTTTATATTTTTTAAAAAATCAGATACTGAACCAGCATATACTTTCAGTCAATTATAATGTGATCTAGAGTTTGAGGTGGAATCCCTCAGTTACACTGAGGTGAGGATACTTTGCCCCGTTTATTCAGAGGGTCCCAGCAGATGTGCGAAACCTATTCACGATTGTCCATTGCTGGTGTTGCATCTCAAAATCTGCCACCTTTCTTTTGTGGACAATAACTGAGGGAATCACTAAATGAGGACTCCCTGTATTTTAAATCTATCTCTCTTCCCCCCCTTTCTCTCTCTCTCTCTCTGTGTGTTACAGAACTTGAGTGGTATGAGTATGTTTTTGTATTTTCTTCTTTATGGATACATTATACAAAGCTGCCTCATATTTGTAGATATATTTCCTCACTTAACTTCAATATTTCTGTGAAATTAAATATATATATATATATAAAACAGATATTGGACTGGTATCTAAAAGGCAGCATCATTTATATTTAAAAAATCATACTGGACCAGTATATGCTCTCAGCATACAGCCGGTCATGATGTGATCTTGCTGTGGCCTGTTGGTCACTGGGGACTCAGCAGCTGACTCAGAGAAGGATGTGGTGGAGGGCGAGGTTGGCCTAGCCTCAATGCATTCTGACAGCTCCGATGGGGAAGAGAGGATTGAGCTGATGCAGGAAGAGACAGAGGCAGAGCCTGGTCTGTCCATCAGCCCCCAGATGGGAAGACAGCTACCTCCATGCCCTGAGGGAATTGATTTGGGAGAGGAGGAACAGCTGAGTCCGGTACTTGATGTGAGGGCACTGTGAAGGGAAAAAAGAGGAGAACAGTGAGCGATTCTGGGGTGGTCTTCGGGGTGAAAGAGCCGTTGCTGCTAGCTGGGCCCCACCCCAGCTGGGGGATAAAAGGTAGGGGGAAGAGATGAATAGGTATGGCAGACAACTATTCATCTCCCTGCCGGTTAGCCACTCACAATCGGAGCCTTTGCACTTTGTTTGGGAACTTCATGGAGTTCTTCTTGAATCCAAAGGTGCGAAAGTGCCTTTGGAGTGTGCGTGTGTCTGCTGTGGGGAAGATGCAAGCTCACTTTAAGGACTCTTGCTGCAAGTGCGGTGAGCGAGGGAGAGGAACTCTGGATGTTTGCTCTGTTGGTTGGAGGCAATTAAAGACTTAACAGCCACCTGTGAGGAAAATACTAACTGCTGGACTAATTGCCAACACTCCTGAATAAAAGGAATGTTGGACATTTAACTGTGTGTCTGTTGTGTTTGGGAGCTTGCTCTGAACAGATCTACACTTTGATGGGGGACCCCACAGTTACACTCAGTGGAGCATACTAGGTCCCATTTATACCGTGTAAGGTGCGAGTTTTATTCAAGATTGTCCACTGCTGACGTGGCAGTTCAAAGCCTGGCATCATTTTTGTGAGTCATTTATAGGTCTTCCTATAACTGAGCATTCAGAGACCCATTTGGCTTTCCCTTGAGAATCAATGTTAAAGTTGTTAAGCAGAAGTTGTGCAAGTGCCAATGGGGACTTTCTAGATATGAGCCTTCTGGCTGATAAAGACGAAGGTTGGTATGCATCAGCAAGAGTAGTTCGTAACTTTTCATAATTTTCACAATTTTTCTGTATTCTCTCACTACTGCATCTTGCCTTTGTAAAGCTGGCAGAGCTACATGGCTCAGAACAGGAAGCCAGCAAGTTGCAGTGGTTTTAATAGATCTGTTTATAATCCTCAGGGTGTCATTCAGTCTGACATCTAGCTCACTAGTATGGCAGCTGTGAACATAGATCTTTTTAAACATTTATATTTCCTTGTGTTCTCCTAATCTAGATGAAATGTTAATATATATTGCTGGTCCATGTATGATATGCCATGATGCAGCCTGAGAAGTTAGGGAAGTTAGAAATGAGGGAATGTACCTCTTGAGTTGCAGGAAATGGGTATGGCTAATTTAAAGAAAAGGAGGACTAGGGGTGACATGATGGCAGTATTTAGCAATATTTGAGGGGCTGTGACGAAGAAGAGGGGATCAACCTATTCTCCAAAGCATCAGAAGGCAAGATATAGAGCAATGGATGGAAACTAATCAAGGAGAGATGCAATAAATGTGGACGTTGAGATATAACAGGTCAAATCTCCTTCAAACAGCAACTAACCTGATTGCGATCACAACAATGTTTAAAACTCCAAGCAACGGCTAGAGCCGACTGGCAGCCTTTTATATCTGTCATTACACCCAATCAGGGCTCAGCATGTTTTTTTTTACATTTACAGAGCAGCCCGCACGAAACTGGATGCTGCAACGATCGGCTCCAGGAACGCCTGGTAAGTGTCTATCCCAACAAGAGAAGCAACCTAGAACAAATGAGAAATTGCTTAACAGTGAGAACAACTAACCAGTGAAGCCGCTTATCTCCAGAAGTTATGGGTGCTCCCTCACGGGAGGCTTTTGAAAAGAGACCCTGACTAGAAGACCTCCGAGGTCCCTTCCAACTCTTTTATTCTGTTCTTAGCTCCTTCCTTCACCGATTGTTTAAGGAGGTCTAGCTTTTTGAAAAAGGGAATCTGTTGCAGAACACCCTGTTGTTTCTTTCCAGTCATTCTGGCTATCGAAACCATTGGCTCCTGAGCTAAAGGCATCAAACAAGCAAAAACAACCTTCTTTGTTAACACAGGCATGCACTACTTCCTGGGAGAGCTCTTTTGTAAATTAACAGCCTTGGAACTGCTGCGATTCCTTCTGTGCTTATAGCCTGGCTGTTCAATATCCTGCCGTTCCATCTTCAGAGAGATGGTCTCTCCTCGTGTTGAAAACACGAGCCTCGGTAGGGTTTCGGCAGTGCTGCAAATATCTCGCTCGACGACTCGTTCGGCCTTTGCAGATTCCGTTTTCTTCAGGTTACAGGGTGCAATGCAAACTACAAACACAATAGGATCGGCTTTTGATTACATGCAGAATGTATCCCATTCTTCACACAAGGGGGAGGCCGTCTCTGATGTTCATCTTCATTATTTATAACATATTGCATCCAAGGCATTTGAATTTCAACTTCAGGATCTGTCCTTCCAAAGAACAGTCAGGGTTGATTTCCTTTAAGATTGACGGATCGGATCTCCTTGCAATCCAAGAGATTCTCAAGAGTCTTCTCCAACACCAGATGACCAGAGTGGTGTTCCCCAAAGTGGGCACCTTTCTGAGCTTGGATTCCCAGAATTCAGAGTCAGCTTGGCCATTGAATTTTTGGAAGCCCACCTAAGACATAGAGCTGCATTGGTGCAGTGGAAGATTTGAAAGGATTTAGTGGCTTAAACCTAGTTTGGTATATCTGTGAAGAAAGGGTTATTAAGGCAGATGAGGTACTTCCTGAAGTTCTCCACACTGGTAAGAGGAGTTATCTAGAAGAGCTTTGGTGATTGCACCATTGTTCTTGCTAATCTCTCTTGCCTGCTTCTTATCTCTATTCTGACTTCTACTCATTAAGATAAAGAGGATAACACTAGCTCTCCCCTCTAACTGCTACCAAGGGAAAATGGAAAATATATATTGTAGCTAAGAGCAGTGTTCTCCTAAACAAATAGTCACTTCTCAAGGAATTGACCAGATATGTTTTCATATCATCTCCAGATGCTGTCTGCTAGAGACTCTATCTTCCCCGAAAAATATTCTTGGCATGTATTCCACTGTCTGAAATTATGATCAAGGCCCTGATAAGATGTGCTATCGGGCCATCTCCAGGGGTAATGGTTTATATCCTGTCTCATAAAAGAGTATAAAATGTAGTAATCCCTCTCCCCCCAGACAATTTGAACCTTCCTATAACACAAAGTTTTTGGAGCGTGCTGCACAATTTCAGGCGGTTCTCCTCATTGCCATTTTTGGAGTACTTCCCATTTCCATTTTTTAGGTTCCTGGCATGCTGAAGGGATGCATTTCTTTCCCTATAAACTCTTAACATTTATTCAATATTAAATAAAATCCACTTTAGCAGTTCACCGCAGTTTGAGCCTATTATCTTCATATCTGTTAGTCACGAAAGACCAAGTTCACATGAAAAGGCACAGTTAAACTAATTTATTGCTAAAAGCCTATGCATAGGAATCGTCTCAGCTGACTGCTAAGAGTTAGATAAGAAGGAGGTTGGACTTAGTCTGATTGACCCTAACTGGCCACAGAGGTGGCAACATAGGAGAACTCTGGTTTAATATAGTTGGACAAAACTCTGCTTCACACATCATCTTAGCAAGAGGGATGATCAAACCGAGAAAGCCCGTGAAGAACTATAGGCCACTTCTATCCATGCCAAAAACAACTGTATCTTTCTGAGAAATGACAAGTAAATCACATGGGAAGAAAAGTCAACACTCTTATGAATCTTTTAATCTTCCAAATTAATATAATTGTGTCAATTAAAGAGAAAGAACCATTGGGGCCAAAGCAGTAAATATAATACATCCTCCTACAACTTATTCTTGAGATGCTGATCAATCTTTAAAAAAACAGGATTACAGGTTCTTTCTCTATTGAATCTTTTGAAAATAGCAAACTGTTGCAAAGTCAATCAAAATCTATCTGTTGCATAATTCTCACAGATAGATTCAAAGTGGAAAAGTGCACGCCTTATTACATTCAAACTCTTAAGAGAGAGAGAGAGAGAGAGAGAGAGATCATACAGAAGCAGGCAATGGACACTGGACTAAACTTGTCAGAGATCTACCTCCAGATACTTCTCTGGAGGAGAAGGAGGAGTTTGAAGGAGGAGGAGGAGGACAAGGACAAGGAGGAGGAGGAGGAATTGGGAGAAAAGAGCACAGAGTCATGGGGTGGCTTGGATTGGGGAAGGGAGGGCTCTGGCCTGACAGAACAGCCACAGTTCCATCAGATGAGCGACAGACTGAACCTGAACTGAGAGAACCACAGGTGCAACTCAAGGGAAGAACTGGATCAGCTGCTGGCAGTCAGTGATGAGGAGGAGGTAGAGTCCATGCTTCCTCCCAATCTGAGGATGGGCAGGGCAGAGAGGAGGCAGGTGCAATGCTGGTCAGCCAGAATACTCGTAAGGAGGCAACCTCGCCCATCTGGAAGAGCTGCACCAATGTAGCCTATTTAATCCCATCCTGTGAGTGGAGCATTGCTGGGATGTGTCCAGTTTCACCCTGTGTGTACTTGCATCCTGATCCATGATTTGATATCATGACTTTGGACTAGCCTTCGGATTCTGTTTGTGTTCGGTTTGGTCTGGATTTATGCCTAGTGATTCTTGCAATGCTGAGTTTGATAATCAGACATATCCACTGTGGGATCTACTTGGAAACCTGCTGGGGGGCTTGGATAAAAAAGTTTTGGACTCTTTGGTGTGTGTGTGTGTGTGTGTGTGTGTGTGTGTAGATGCCAGGCAGCACAAAACCAAACTTTCACCACATAATTTCACTAACAACACAGGGGTGTTGGGAGAATCGTAGCCATAACGATGAAATGTTCTACCCATTTTGGTGTACGGTTGTAGAAGAGATGGCAGACGCTGTGGGTGGCGTGAAAAGAGGGATCAGCCTAAAATTCGTACTTAGCCACAAGAGAACTAAATCCAACCCACCCTTGAGCGCTGTTGGTCCTTATCTAACTCTAATCAGATGCTGATCATTAGTTGAGAAGATTCCTGTGCGGAGGCTTTTAGCAATGAATCAGTTTAACTGAACCTTCACCTGTGGACCTGGTCTTTTGTGCCTGACAGTTGCGTGCATAAAGGGTTTTGGGTCGCAGTCATTTGAGACCCTATGGAAGCCCCTGAGCCAACAAAAGAAGTAAAAACAAAATATTTAAATTAACTTTTTGAAGAACCTCAATTGCTTTTGAGCTTCCTTTCTACCTTGGAATGCAGAGTTGCTAAACTGGAGTTTGGAATTAGCCAATGGATTTTGGCATGCAATGCAATTGATTTCCTTAAGGTCAAATACAGCATCACCTTTTAATGTGGCTGTTTAGCTAAAGGAAATATTGCACTGTTTATAATAATCTTCATAATTAAGGTATTTGTATGCTGGAGCCATACATTTCCTGATCAAAATATTCATGAAGGAGGCTTAAGTGGTGGCTACATCTAATTTAAGACTACTTGAAACTTGAAGGCACATTTTTAAACTTCACTGAATACTAATTCAATGTTTATATCCTGGCATTCAAGCTATTAATTTTTGCAATCTATTTCCTTATGTTCAAAAGAAAAAAAGATGTTCACATAGTTAAAGAAGTTAGAAGCCTGTCATAATTTCTACAGAATATTTCCCCCCCACTCTGTTAAAAAATTACTCTACTTGCTAACATTTCCTCACAAGAAAGTTCTAACTTTGAGTAGAATCTTCTATAATAATAAAAAAAATACAGATGCCATATCTTGTAAATATGCTTTACTACTCTGAATGGTTTCAACTTTTAAACATCTTCAAACAACTAGAAATAACAGACTATCCTCGACTTACAGCAGTTCAATTAGTAACCATTCAAAGCTACAGCCACACTGAAAAAGCGACATGACCATTTTTCGCACTTAAGGCCATGGGAGCATCGCCATGGCAACTTGTTCACATTTATGACGGTCACAGTGTCCTGGAGGTCATGTGACCCCCTCCCCCTGCTGCGATCTTCTCACAAGCGGAGTCAATGAGGAAGTCAGATTCTCTTAACAAACTTTGCTACTACTAACTTAATCCCTGCAGGGATTCACTTAAAAAACTGTGCCAAGAAAGGTCAATAAAAATGGGGCAAGATTCACTTCACAAACGTTTCACTTAGCAACAGACATTTTGAGCTCAATTGTGGTTGTAAGTCGAGGACTATTTGTGTATGGAAAAAAGGCGCCCTGGAAGCCCGGAGCAGTCGATATTGTTGGTGGCTCCATCTCTGGAGGTTTTCAAAAGGAGACCGGACAACCGTTTGACGGGGACGGGATGAGGCCTCTCAGGTCTCTTACAGCCCTATGGTTCATTGTTCTAAACTGAAGATGCCCCCCTATATAAAAAGTTGCAGCAGATTCTGTAACCAAATGAAAAATTAAATAAGATTCACGAACAAACTCACTGAATCGTTTAAGACAGGGGTCTCCAGCCTTGCTCCCTTTAAGGCTTGTGGACTTCAACTTCCAGAATTCCTCGGCCAGCTATGCTTTAGAGCAGAGGTCTCCAACCTCGGTCTTTTTAAGGCTTCTGGACTTCAACTCCCAGAATTCCTCAGCCAGCTTGGAGATCTCTGATTTAAGAGGCCAAATTTGGTAAAAGTGCTTTTATCTTTCTTTAAATCTTACCCTTTCTTTAAATGCAAATCCCAATATTTCTGGTTAACAACTGTGTCATAATTGAGATAATAGCTACTGTAGTCTAGGCTAACAGCTTTCTAGATGATTTTAAAACCACCATTCCGTGAATGTCAGCTGGCAGTCCTAAGCAAAGAGTATCGAGAGTATCCTTTGAATGGCAATTTTCTTTGTATCATGGGATAATTGCAGCTATTCCCTCAGAGTACAGAGAAAGGTTATTCAAATACATCAAGAGATAGATGGAAAGTGATTCATTTACCCCAAACATATTTACATATAAGAGATTTATTTACACTTAATATAAGCACTTCATTTGCAACCAAGTATGAAAAATAATTCCTAAATCAATTTTCTTTCTGTTACTGGCAAAAAAACACAAAAAATTACATGGAAGCAAAAACATTGTCTCCAAAAAAAAAAACCTTTTTTGTTAATGACAAATATTCTGACTGCCATTTCAACATAAAATCCAATCAGAATTACAGGAAGGAGAGTGATGGAAAACAAAGCCATCTCACCACAGTGGTGGTAATATTAGCAATCTAGAATTAGCCCCATGCAGGAGTTCTGTGGGCAAGAAGCCTCATATTAATAAACACCAAGGACAAGGTTGTGTAAAAGGTTGTGTAAAAGGCCTGTTTGACATTCACGTCTGGCTGCAAGGCATCCTTTGCAGTGGGAGGTTCAACATTCAACAGAGAATGCAAATAATGAAGCAACAGAAGCCTCGCCTAGTTGATTGCCTTCTGGAAAATGATTCCCAATGGTCTACGCAAGACTTGTAGACTATGTGGGTACAGAGAGGGAAGAAGCTAACTACCAGATTGTGAGAGCACGAGTCAGTGGTTAGATGAGGAGACCTGAAACTCATTGGTAGCCTCACACGACAATGAAGAAGGACATGCATTTAATTTAGCAGCTCCTGCAATTGTTGGCTGAGCAGGGACAAAAACAGCCAGAGAAATTATTGAAGCCAGGGAAATGAACCCCTTGTCAGTCAACAGGAATGCTGATTTGCCACCAGCCTATCAGGTACTTAGGAACTGAGGGCATGGTGGCACAAAGAAGCAACAATTAACAACTTAATAGCCAGCCATCAACACCAATTAGCAACCAGGAACCTTATAAATACAATGCCTAGAGCAACACAATGCACATATTCTAGAGAGAGAGAGAGAGATGTTCCTGTATGATGTGCTCCAGTACGAGCCCAAATCCTTGAAAGAATAAGCCTTTGGCACCAGTGACCACTCAGATTGGATCGTGCAGGATTTGTAGAGATGTCTGCATGCCTGCCCCTTTAGTTATCCATTCAAATCTTACTTTGAATATTGACTGCACCAGGGAAACCTTTCTGAAGAAGCTCTCTCTAATAAATGGAAATTCCATACATATTTTAAAGGTCCACAGATAATCCTGTCAGGGTCTCATGAGCCCCAGATCTAAATGAGTAAAAACAGTCGCTTCTCCAGTTGGGCTATGACCTTGTTGCTCAACAACCGCCTATGGGGTCTATGACGATTCGGCGGCACAGGCCCATGTGGCCAGCAGAGGGCAGCCTTCTTGCCACAGCCAGGTTTCTGCCGCTTACTTGGTGCTGCCGTTTCTCCGCAGGAAACCCGCTGCTGGGAAAACTCACTGCGGGCGCCACATGGAGAGCCAGGCAAGTGAGTGGGTTGAGAGAGGGTGGTGGAGGGATGTTGGCTCTGCCCTGAAGGCCAAACCAGCAGTGTGGCTGCAGCAGGAGATGGGGCGGAGGGCAGGGAGCAGGCAAGGGCTTCTCTATTTGACACCCTCAGTCATTGCCTCTGTGCCGGTGGGGGGCATCATGGGTGCTGGGGGGGCATGCAGCTCCTGCTTACTCTCTCAGCGCTGCGCGTGTGAGTGGTGAGGTGGCATTGTGGGAGCTGGGGGCCTGCACAACTCTTTCTTTCTCCCCCCCCGCCTTCCTTGAGCGACTGATCGTGGAGGGGGCATTCCGGAGACTGGGGGGTGGGTGACTGCACAGCCCTTTCTCCCCCCTGCTTTTCTTGAGCGACTGATGGTGGGGGGAACATCACAGGGGCTGGGGAGGCTGCACAGCTCTTCCTCTCCCCCCCCATGCTTTCCTCAAGTGACTGAAAAGGGCATCAGGGGGGCTGGGGAGTTTCAGCAAGGGGTCTTTTTTAAAAAGTTTGAAAGCTCCCCAACCATTCGCTCACCTGGCTCTCCGTGCGGTGCCCGCAGTGAGTTTCACCCACAGCGAGTTTTCCCCACAGCGAGTTTTCCACACAGCGAGTTTTCACCACAGCGGGTTTTCCCCAAAGCG
>JANHFO010000684.1:70653-85362 GCA_032468095.1 Pareas carinatus
TACAAGGTTTGAAATTCCTTCTGCAAAGAAATCTCCCTCCTGGGAATGAAGCCAGAAGAGGTGGGAGTCGCTCGGCGTCAAATCTGGGCTATAGGGTGGGGGGGATGATCAAAAACATCTCAACAGAACTACTCCAAAGGTTTGTGGGTGTATCTAGCAGTAGGTGAGCGAGCATTATCACGAACCAACAACATACCAGGAGTCAGCATGCCCCAACGCTTGCATCGTACCGCTTTGACGATGACAATCTGCTTCATGATGCTGTTACAGGTTGGCTTCATTCTCAGAAGGGAGATTTCTTTGCAAAAGGAATTTCAAACCTTGTAAAACATTATGACAAGAACCTCAATTTGAATGGCGATTATCTTGAAAAGTCATGTAATGTTGTAGTTTTCTAATGTCTATAATAAAAGTTCTATATTTACAAGTGTCTATCATTGATAACCGAACAGAGGGTTTTTTTCCGAATTGCCCTTGTATGTTCTCCACCTTGAGTTACATATAAAGTATTAAAGGTAGGATTAAACAAAATGTAATACCCCTTGTGTCTGAACCACATTGAATAAAAGCTGCCATCCAACCCAGTAGGGCCAGTCTCTGAGTAAACCTGTTCATAGGTGCAAGGATGCATGGCACTTGCAGACTAGTAAATAGGTTCACCCCTTCATTGTCATAATAAGTCATTCGCAGCAACAAATTATCCTTGGCTGAGTTTCAGGAGGAGGCCGCGAAGGGAAAACACTCGGGGGCAAGGATTAGAGCATCTGTCAGTCTCAGAAAGCGAGGAGGGGGGAGAACTACGGCTGCCTCTGAGTCGCAAAGTTGCATCTATACCCTTTAGATATACAGGAAGAAAACATCTGGCTAATTGGAAGCAGGACAACTTGTAGCAGCACGATGATGCTTTCTAATTGGTAGGGCTTGGGGAGAAAAAGTTTGATCAGAGATCGGGGTAGCTTTCAGAATCGGGGCAGGCTATTTGCAGAAGGCAGCTAGTAGCTCTTTCCAACTATTTCCCCTCCATGCATCTGGAGAAGAATGTGTAGCATCCAAATGTATTTAGCAACATGAGATGCGGCACACACCAGGCCTCCTTGCTGTTTATGGAAGGCATGAAAAAGATTCTTGACAGCGTCTTAATGGAACTCTGTGGGCTGAGGGCTAGAAATGTCTCGATGCGAGTTGGCGCTTGCAAGGAGATTCCTTTCTGCCTCTCTGCTGCTTTCTTCTCTAGTATTGTGTTATAATGCAATTGGGCAAAAGTTCGAGTTTAACATAACCTGGTTTTGGACATTGGGCTCCACACACTTGCTTATAAAATTAGAATTATCCAAAGTGACTAGTGTCCCATTTCTGTCCAAAGGATACCTACTCCACCATTGTTTACTGAATAAACTTGGTTCACATATTTTGCTAAGCCATGAAACATGATTCATGCACTGGCCGTTCTTAACTTGCTATTGATCAGTTAGCAACTGTTCAGAGTTATGACAGACCTCCCTTGAACTACTTATGACTCACTTTCAAAGTTCCAATGTCCGCCCTCCCCCCGGTTTCCCCATCACATGTCACGTGATTGCAGTTTGGGGACTTGGCAGCTGAACCACATTTATGTCCATTTGTGGCATCCCTTAGTCATGTAGCCACAATTTATTACCCCCTTTTTTTTTGCAGGAAGCCAGTATTGTCTCAGGGTACAATGGGTTTGCTTAGCTACTAAGCATTTGCTTAGTAACAACCATGGCATTTGCTTAATGACTGTGGCGGAAAGGGTCCTTCCATTGAATGCAGTCACATGGTGGCCCTCCTTCACGATCAGCATAACCTATGGCCATAATTCCAGACTGAATTTACAAATCAATCATAAGTCAAGGAGTGCCTGTATTGCACTAAGTCAAAATGAAACAAACCCAATTATGACCTGGGGAGTTGCACAACTTCAAATAAGTTTTAGGATGTGACTTTAGCAAAAATGTTTCAAGATTTCAGTGAGGGACTGATATCCTTTAGGACTGGGTTTTTTTGTCCATGGACTTGCTTCTATTCTCCCTCTTGCCTAGTTGCAATTCATAAGTCAACGGGATTGCAAAAACAGCATATATTTAATTTCTTGTTTCTGTTGACTTCCCAAGCTCTGCCCTGATAAAATTCCACTTCTTGGCAAGAACAGCTAAGAACACAGGATGACCTCTTCACTCCTTGCTGCGTAGATGAGTCTGAGTTTTAGGTTAAAAAAAAGGGCATCTGTTCTGCGTCTTTCCTCACACTGGCATCCCAGCCAATACATTCAAGAGCTTCAGGGACATATTACATGTATGTTGCTTTTGGCTAGAAAGTTTCTTGTCCTTCTGCCACATGTCAGAAATCTTCGAGATCCACTTTAATGTGTTCTCCCATGGCCACTTCAGAATAAAATGACGTTCTATTGGAGCATCAACAATGGATCTGAGACCTGGCTTTAACTCCTATGGCAGCATTGTGATCTCTGCCACATGACAACGGGTACTGCTGCTTTAATCACTCTCTCTTTCACTCAGCTGATTTACACACACCCACACACTCACACAGTATTAGGCACTGAGCCGTCCTAAACTGGAATGCATTTCAATGAGTTAGCATACATAAATGGAATTCACTTTCTTGCGGATCCAAACAATTTCTAGAGAGATGCAGTAATCTGTATTTAAGCCTTTTCCATAAATGAAAATTATTAATAATTGAACTTCACGGTCCTTATATTTTTCTTCCTTATCTGAGGAAGAAAAGAGTTCCTATGGAATCTTGAGATCTTCAACAGTTTTGCTTAGCTTTAAAATAATAAGAAAACCAGAATGCTGCTGAACGGCAGAACCTCAGCAGTTTAGCTTTTCCAAGGATGAAGATGTGCTTGTTCAAAAAACTCCCTCTGATTAATCTTTGCCCTTTTGGTGGGTGCCCTCCAAGGGGGTGGGGTTAGCAAATAAATTTGCTATATTATACTATGAATAAGTCACAATGTAATCTTTGTGAAGAAATCTATTTGGCAACCCTTTTTTAACCCCCAAGACAACCAGGAAATGTAATTGCACTCATGACAAGCATGAATTTGAAAAATGTGGGCTGGCTACCAAGACATCTCTGCAAGCTGCTGAACTCACTCGCTGTCAAAGCATAGCTCTGTGACAGAGGATAAGTGTTCGAAGGGCAGCTTAGCCCTGGATAAAGTTCCTGTGATTGATAAGAAGGGCCAGTTATTCCGGCTCTACTCAAAATAGGAGGGTATTTTTTAGCCTCAATTCAGTGTCAAGAGAACAGCGGACATGTTAACGTCTTGATGCCAGCACCCAGAAGATTGGCTCATCAATGCAAAAATTCATTTCAGCCACATCTTGCCCTCTCAGGTTGCCAGGTCATCCAGTGAAAGAGAGGTTGAATCTAGAAGATATTCACTGTCTAGAGAAGTGTTTCTCAACCTGGACAACTTCATGATGTGTGGACTTCAACTCCCACAATTCCTCAGCCAGAGTTGCTGGGTGACGAATTCTGGGAGTTGAAGTCCACACATCATAAAGTTGCCCAGATTGAAAAACATTGGTCTAGACTGAACACCCCTTCAGTTAGTTGATTCTATCTCTTGCCTATCCATGAGTTCCTTTTCCCTCACCAAGAGGTTGCACAAGAAGTGGCCCTGGGCATTCCCAGCCCTCTCTGTCACCATCAGAGGCCTGGTTCACTGTCACCCTTGCAAGGCTCCAATAGGCTATCGGATGCTACCTGTCTTCTTGGCATTTTGGAACCGCCTTCCATGTTTCTCTGCTTACTTGGAATCTTTCCTAATTAATGTTAAGGAATCAAGACAAGGTCAAGAGTGCCTGAGCCAGTGCTGCTCCATGCAACTATAAAAAGCAACTGAAATACTTAGAGGTGGAGAGGGATAAAATCTTAGTATTGGGGCGTTTGGAGAGAAGTCTAGTGTTCTGCTTTTCTAATGGACTAGGTTTCACCATTAAATTGCTGGTGAATTGTTTCTCGATGAAGGTTAAAGGAAGTAGCAGGACTTTGAAGGAGACAATCCATGTGTTTTTCTGCAAGGAAGAAAGTGCTGAATGAGAAGAGTAGCCAGAACCAAAACAGAAATTAGAGCTCCAATCACTGAGAGTGCAGGAGAGGTAATCCATAGTGCAGAATGATGCTAAACTGCTAGAAGCCTGAGTATTTTTCATCTGGACTTCTTCTATTATATTAAAAGGAGCTCTGCTACCCAAATGAAGCCAAAAGAGGTCTTCCCCATCAGTGTTAAATGAAGTCAGTGGAGATGGGGAGAAATAAGGGAGAAAAGAGGAGGTTCTGGCAAGCAGAAGATCTGCTTCATTCTTCAGGTAGCAATTCCTAGACTGCTCTTGCCAGTACTAAGCTAGACAAGTGAATGGTCTGATTCCAGAGAAGGTCATTCCTGATGGTCTTCACACCATTCCCTACCCCCACTAGGCTTTTTCTTGCAAACATATGATGAAAAATGTACACGAAGGTTCTCAGTCATCCAAGTCATGGTTATCTCAAAGGTGCCTTTTTTCTTCAAAAGGCAACTAAACTGTTCTTTCTTTGAGGAAGAAGAAGAAAACATCTCACTCCTCATCCAAGAAGCTTCAATCAATTCTGGTGATGGGAATGGAAGGATAGGTACTGACAGCTGAGACTGGATGATGGGGAGGATCGAAGGATGGATTCTGACAAGATGGGGGAGTGGAAGTGCATGTCACAACCTAGGAGATCAAAGTCATTAGGACAACATTCAGTGGTCCATCTGCATTTGAAAGACAAAGGTCACTCTTTTGATGACAGCAAAGTCCACATTTTGTATAGAGAAGACCATTGGTTTGAAAGAGGTAAAATAATCCATCTATGTTAGAAGTGAACACCCCTCCCTCAACAGAGAGGGAGGAATAAGACACCCCCCTATCTCCAATGTACAAGGCAGCCCTTGCAGCAGTTCCAAGAAGATTCCAGAACCAATTTCACCCTGATTCAGGTGACCCTGAGGGCACAGATAAACCCCCCAAGTGGCCTCAACAGCTCTCAGAAAGAGTGTTGATGATCATTGACTGCAAAGAAATACAATCCTTCCATCTCCCCCCATCCTATCAGAACTTATCCTTCCATCTCTACACCATCTAATCTCAACTGTCAAGTACCTATCCTTCTATCCTCCCCGCCATCAGAACTGATGAAGCTTCTTGGATGAGAAATGAAATGTTTTCTTCTTCCTCAAAGAAAAAAAACTCCAGTTGTCTTTTGAAGAAAAAAAGCACATTGATGAAAAAGTGATTTCAGGATTTCTTTTTAGTTTCATGGACCACCCAATTTCTGGTTTGGCTGCTGCCATCTTGTTCTTGTTGACTTGGGAAATGAACACACATATAAAAGCCTGAAAGGGTTGCTTGTCCTGCTTACGTTTAAGTTATCACCTCCCTCTATCCCGCTTTTTATTTAATGCTTCTCCACTTTTAACACTGAAATCGTAGCAATCAATTCATTCCAAGCCGAGAAAAGAATTTGGTTTAAGTGATTAAGAAGCTAATACAACAGTGTGGTAATGCAGTTTATATCTGGCCCAGTTTTCACTTTTGCATAGCTCTGCTAGCATAAAAATGTCTGAAACTATTAATACTTAACTAGGAATAAATTAGAGAAAAGACAGCTAGTTCAGGTATTTATTTCGGATTTAGAGGATACTAATTTAATTGTATATTATTGTACTTGCAGATTTCCGCAGTCTAGACAGGCCTTAAAAATTTTACTTGAAAGAAGCCGGAAAATTCTTGTAAACTTCCAGATGTATTTTTTGCCCTTTAATTCTTTGTAATGTCAATCTGTTTGTTTACCATTTTAAAAAGTAACTATTCTTTAGCTGTGTTCCATCCCAGTGTTGCTTTTTTCTGTGAACTAAGTGAAGTGTTTTAGTAAAGTGATGCCAAATATTTGCCTCAGCGGTGTTTACCTTTTACTTGTAACAGCAGAAAGAGGGAATGTATTTAATTCTAACAAGGCTTTCTGTCCAGAAATCTCTACAGTGTTCAGTATCGGCCTAGCTGGCAGAGAGTAAATTATGCCATGGAGATGCAATAAGGTAACTGCTACTATATCTTGTTCAGTTTCTGCCTGCTGTGGAACTGCAAAAGAACAAATTTCTATACCTCCTTAGAAGGTGACTCTAAAGAGAATTGGTATGAAAAGGTAATTCCACTTTAAGAAAACAAAAGCTACTGTGTAGGTCAAAACAAAAGCATTAAGCCTCTGGTGTTTCCGTATAACAGGGCATCTGGGTGCATAAATATTAATGGGATCCTAGGCAAGGCATATATGACTGAGGAGGAATTTACAGAGGTTATACAGCAAAACATCTAAGGGCCTTCTTTCCCTTCTGAAAAGATGGGGCTTTTATATGACTGCTTGGATAGTCAAGAGAGTAACGCTCCTTGTTGGCTGGCACAATCCCACGCCTCAGGCCTTCCCTCCCTGTGGCCAACATTGCAGATTCTAACTCCTCAACCAGCTGCAGTAGCTCTCCTTTTTATAGCAGTTTTGGTCATCTGCCTGGAAAGATTGGGAGAATCTTGCCAGCTTCAGGCATAAAGAATTAACCACCAGTTGGATTCTCCATTGGGATAGGAATAATTGAAGTTTTGGAATTGACTCTGGGAAATGGATAGGGCAAGCTGGGAAGCTGTTTAAGTCACACTTGGCCCAGCCCCAGGCTTAGTGCAGGATTCCAAATGAAAATATTCCCACCCACCCACCCACGGATGCCTACCACGTCTCTGCACGATGAGTTCCATTGTCCAACTGTTCATACCGTTAGGATGATTTCCCCAGTATTTATAACAGAAGTTGCCTTCCTTTAAAACAAGACTACTATGCTTTGTCTTCGAACCTGGGTTGATAGAAGCTAGTTCTGTCCTTCTGTGTGATAGAGCTTCAGGGATTGTTATAATATTTCCCCATTGATCTTCTCAAATGTTCTCAATATTCCTAATTCCTTTGGTCTCGCTTCACAGGGCTTAGTTTCTAGTCCTCTGCTTATTCATATCATCCTTCTTTAAATCTGTTTGAATCCTTCTTAAAGTGTAGAGCAGAACAGAACAGAACAGAACAGAATAGAATAGAAGGAATTTGTCTCCTGTGTAGATGCTTTATTCTTACATACAGGCTATAATGGACAAACTGTGATTATAATCATAAGGTTATAACTGGCAAACAGTCAGTTCTTAAAGTATGGAACCTGGAACTGGATATAATACTTAAGTCAGGATTTCACCCATGACAGATGTTTGTATATGTTTTCATTTGTCTCTGTTAAATACTAGTACTGAGTATGGATAGGATGATGTTTAAAACTGGAGAATCATAAATCAAGATGAGTCATTAGATTTCTGATGCATATTCCTCTTTCTGGTTCTTCCCTGAACTAAACAATCTTGTTGTCTTCTGTTGGTGGATTTGTTGCTGTTCCAAAATAAATTCTGGCCGATCCATGATTGAATTTTGATTCAGAGGTTCACTTGGTCACATGCTGCTGAGGCCCCAACCTGGAAAGGAGAGTTGACATTGTCTCTAGCAGGAGCATAATTTTGCTCCAACTGCACCAATACCATATTGCATCAATTATAAGATGCCACCGATTATAAGACACACCCTTATTTTTGTAAGTTAGAAATAGAAATACATAGGTTTTTGTTTAAATGCAGTGTAGTGGGGGAGGGGGAGACGAATGAGACATGGATGGATCTTCTCCAGGATGGGTCTCCTCTCAAGTTGGGGCAGCCGCTGTTGGCAACAGTGCACAGACCAGCTAAGAGGGGGAAAAGGAAAGTCCTTTCAGCTGAGAAGCTTCCTGTCCCCCACCCTCTCAGGTGGTCTGCGCCCCGCCACTGAACAGCTGACACCCCAGCTTGGGAAGAGGCCCCTCGGGGAAGAGATCCCTCTGGGTATCTTCCGTCTCCCCCTCCCCACTACAGCAGCATCAAAGAGAATTCTTTTTGAGGACATTTTAAACAACAATTATGGACACAGCTTTATTAAAAAATGATTGGGATTGGCTGCCACTGAGCGACGACTGTATCCCAACTGCGCAGCAGCTGCACCAGTGGCTGCTAGCTCACCCCCACATCCTCTTCACGAGACCTTGGTTGAATACGCGCAGCTTCTGGGAGCACACCCTTTACCCCGGTAAGACGTCATCGAATATAAGGCGCATCATGAATACAGAGACACCAAAATATGGAAAAGCCTGCATGTTATAATTGAGGTAATGCAGTATTTTAAAGAAATGTCAGATCCTATGCCTCGAAAGTGGGTGGGGTAGGATTAAAATATAAAATACATCTATTAATTTTATATGCAATGTAAGTACTAAGTAGTTCTCACACAAAACGCTCTCTGTCTTCCTGCACACTTGCCAACACACACATACCTACCAGCCATCCTGTGTAGAATTAGAGAGCACCTCCTTTTCCTTGTAAAGCCTTTAGAGCTTTGATGACCAGGGCTATGCAACCAGAATTAATCGGTGTGGATGGAAATTGTAATTCATCTCCTTGCAGCTGTCCAGCCTCTCTTACCACAGTCATGAATATGGAGGAATATTATAGGGCAAAAGGATAGCTTGGGCACATATTCAGCTTCAGAGGAGGAAAAGTAAGGCCGCTTTTCCTTTTGACTCTTAAGATAAATTAAGATCCAACTGACGGGATTAAAAAGGAAATATCTTCCTCTCTTTTCCTCTGTCTAGCAATAGCAGGAAACCGTGTGTCAGGTTGGGTGATCCCAAAGGAAACAAGGGCAGCTTGCTATGTAGATGCGCACACTTCAAAGAGGCAATCTCCAGGGAGCCCGAGAAAGAAGGGAGAGTAAATTATTTTCCTTAATGCGTCTTAGGGGAGAGGAAGAAGAACATGGCATAGCAGCCATCTTGTTCTGCCCCTTAGCCTAGAAAGTGGTAGAGCAGCTTGACCCCTTCAGCCAAAGGGGACAGAGTGGAAGGCACTGCTTATAATTGATGGTGCTTGCTCAGCATAAGAGAGAAAAATGTCTGGGGTTGGGAAAGGGATGTGGTTTTGTGGAACCACAAAGACAGGGATAGAAGAGACAGTAGACACCACTGTTCCTTAACACACCCAAGGTAAGGCAGCCAGGATTGCTGCATCAGAAGAGAAGAACTGGAAAATGCAAACAAAATTGATTGCCATCGCACCACCTACAAAGGAAACCACATTAATGGAAAGAGAGAGAAACTGCTGAAACATTTGTCAGGCAGAGGAACCAAAGGTTTGTGGAAAAACAAGGCAATCACTCTTTCTTGCTGTGGGATGGACGTGAAGGATATCCTCTCCCAATGCCAACCATTTTTTCAAGATAAGGTGGTAATGATAGTGTTGGGTTGGGGTTTTTTGTGTGCCAATGAAGCAATTGAACCAGAAAAAACTTTAAGATCAGATATAACTTGCCTCTGACTCTGGAAACTCCACTTTCCTCTCTAGACTTAGTTTAGCTGTCCAGCTGATTGGCATTTACCCTGAAGGGACTGATCTTATTTTAAAATAAGGATGAGACAATATTTTCAGTCTTGTCGTTATCCACAACCAGTGTGTTGCTCATTTGTGTAGACTTGTCCTGCTGCATGCCACTATTCTGAAATGTTTAACTGAAACATTCCAAGGTTTGAATCATTTAGATTCCAGATAGGGCTATTGTCTGATCATTTTTATTATTTCCTAGTCCGATGAAATGAACATCAGATAAACATTATTTAACAGACCCTTGTATAGACAGCCTTTCCAACCTGGGTGCTCTCTCCCATGTGCAATTATAATTTCCTAATTCCTAGTGAGTAATTTGGAGAAGCAATGTTCACTCATTAGGATCATACCCTTATTAGGATCTTACCCAAGTTAGGACCTTGCTAGGTTCACCAGATTTCAGTCTGGAAATCTCCAAATTGGAAAAAGAGGCGCAAATCTTGATTTCATTTTCTTTCCCCTATGACTTAATCTAGCATCAAAGTAATGTTTTTTCAGAGATTTTAATAAGGTCTCACTTCTTTTTAAAGTCCACTTGTCTAAGATTTTATTCTACTTAGAGGCTCCAGGAAAGTAACTGCTTTACAACTTCAAATACAGAAAGAAAGTAAGCAAAAGAAGTTGTGAAACTGTTACTTGACTGTATCATTTTCAGATAATGGATGCAAAGTGATAAAGCTTAACAATAGCATATAGTAATTCTTTTCTCCTTAAGCTACAACCTACACCTGTTTGCCTGGAAGTAGCCCTGTTGAATTTAAATTAGATAGTTCTTAGTAGATATATCTAGCAGAGGAAAGACTCCTTTGTCCTGCTAAAATCTGGATCTCCCTCCACACACACACACCCCCCATATGTGTTAAGGAGAGAAGTTTAGGGAGGGAGTGGTGTGAGTGCATTGTCATCACTGATTGAGATCTGAGGTACAAAATCTTTATCAATCTGAAGGTCACAAACTAATAAAGATTTTGTACCTCTGATCTATAGGATTTCCCTCTAAACATCACAAAACAATTCAATATGATGAAAGTTCAACATGTCTATCATTGAATGTGAGATAAAAAGTAAGGAAAGTTATTCATCGCATGCTCAGATAAACAATCATACACAGGAATCATTTGTTGTAGGTGATGAATGGCCCTTGGCTGCTTTGTATTTTAACGTGCAAAAACCTTTAATAAAATGCTCATGGTCAACAAAAAGGCTGCTAGATCTGAACAGAAGTCTTCTAAATTCTATCAGATCAGGCCCCTGTGTTGTAGAATATTCCTTGCAGCCAAAACATTGAGCTAAAACTTTGTTTTTTGCTGCTGTTGTTGTTTTCAGTATTTTGAATTCTGCTATAAAGACCAATCTCCTTTCAAGACTTTGCATAATTGCAAGACAGCATTCCTGGTGCCAAAAAGACTGCTAAATATAAATTACAAATGTGGATACACATAAGGAAGAACAGATCTCCATACTGAAGAAGAAAAAAATCAAAGTAAGGCAATCAGTTTACCTTTAACTAAAGAGTTGTTTTTTTAGAATGTTAATTCTAAGTATTTCATCAACCCATTATGTAATTTTATGCAAAATAAAATCCATATTGATTCTAAACACACAATTCTTCCATCAACTATATATTGACTCAGAGGATCATATTCAAGGAACTATGAAGAATTTGATGAGTGAAATAACATTACTATAGATATTTTCATCCTGGTAGCATTTCTAAGTTTAAAAAAGAACATGCAGAAAACCAAAAAATTGTATCAAAGAGTTAAAATATCTACTCCAGCAAACATTAAACACTGAGAAAACTCCCCTGTAAATTTGTCCACCTTTACTGGACTATATCAGTTTTTGAAAGTAGGTCACAGAAAGCATGTTTTAGCTGTTAAAGAATATTTCCACAAAATAACATATTAATAATAATATTCCAGAATTGTTGCAGCTGCTAAATCATCCAATATGATTATGTTGAAATTTGACTGAATTGTTTTTGGTGCTGAATCTTGAATTTGGGATCTTAAATTTGGATCATTTTGATTTGGCCTAATGAGACCTTGGGAAGACTTCGTGCAGCTGAGAAATATAAGAGGAGAAATGAATATATTCCTGGCACTGCAATAGGTACAGTTATTGGATTTACAGGCATGGGCTGATGACTTAAAATTATATACGCCACTGCCCTTTTCTTTTTGTGCTCCATCTTTTATAATGCTACTGTTTACCTGCAACCTTTACACTCTGAAGATAATGCTAGTAGAAGCTGCGTTATTAAATGAGAAACATTCTGTCACTGGTGCTTCATCAGAGTTGGACATATTGACCTTGCTTACATAACCGAAAATTAAGTGTGTTTTGTATTTGTGTGTGTGCGCGCGCATGCACACACAATCGTGTATGCATGAAACTATCTTAAGAGAAGTCCACTAGATTTTCACTTGTATCTTAGATCGGAGAGAGAAATAATTCTGGTCTTATATTGGAATGGTAACTTCACCTGTTACATCGTAACCATTATGACTAGCAGACTTTCCATTCACTATTAAGATTTCGTTCTATTTAATGACATGCAGAAGAGATAGAGACTTCTTGATGGTGGCTCCAATCCAAAGGCACCTTAGTCTATATCTGTGCGGCATTTTGAATTCAAAAAGGAAAGGGTGACTTGAGGATATGGGAACATTTACATTACACTTGCCTACAGCTTCTGGCAGGAAATTTATTTATTTATTTATTTTATTAGATTTTTAGATCGCCCTTCTCCTCGCAGACTCAGGGGGGTGTACAGCAAATTAAAATAACACAATCACAAACATTAAGATATGATTAAAAGAAAATTTTAGGAGACTGTATTAAATACAAACCAAATATAAGACCAATTTAAAACCAAATTAAAATCAGTTTAAAATTATAAAAACAGTGGCCAAAAAGTGGGAGGAAGTAGGGGCTGGACTAGGCCAGTCCAGTTTGAGCGAATAGATGTGTCTTCAGGGCACGTCGGAAAGCACAGAGGTTGAATATGGTGCATATTTCTGGGGGGAGGGCATTCCAGAGGGTGGGTGCTGCCACAGAGAAGGCTCTCCCCATGGGGGTCACCAGCCGACATTGTCTGGCCGACGGCACCCTGAGGAAGCCCTCTCTGTGGGATCGGATGGGTCAGTGGGAGGTATTTGCTGGTAGAATGCGGTCCTGTAGATATTCAGGTCCTAAGCCATGGAGGGCTTTAAAGGTGGTAACCAACACCTTGAAATGCACCCAAAAGGCCACAGTCAGCCAGTGCAGCTTGCGCAGGAGGGGGGCCACGTGGGCACAGCCACTGGCTCCCATAATCCCCCACGCGGCTGCATTCTGCATCACCTGGAGTCTTCGGATGCGTCCCAAGGGGAGCCCCATTTAGAGAAAATTGCAGTAGCCCAGGTGGGAAGTGACGAGTGCTTGAGTGTCTGTTCGTAGGGAGTCCCAATCCAGAAAGGGCCGCAACTGGCATATCAGGCATACCTGATAAAAGCCCCCCCTGGTGACAGATGCCAGATGGTCATCTAGGGACAGCCGCGCATCCAGGAGGACCCCCAGATTGAGAGCCCTCTCTGTGGGGGCCAGAATTCTGCCCCCAATAGCCAATGATGAAGTCAGCTGGCTATATTGGGACACCGGAAACCACGGCCACTCAGTCTTGGAGGGATTGAGCTTGAGTCTGTTTCCCCACATCCAGACCCGCACGACTTCAAGGCACCGGGCCATCACTTCCGTGGCATTGTTGGGGTGGCCTGGGGTGGAGATGTACATCTGTGTATCATCAGCGTACTGATGGAACTCCACCCCAAAGCCATGGGTGATCTCACCCAGCGGCTTTACATAAATGTTGAACAGGAGAGGCAAGAGGACCGACCCCCGCGGCACCCCACATGTGAGATGCCGAGGAGTCGACCTCTGCCCTCCTGTCGACACTGACTGCATCCGGCCGGAGAGGTAGGAGGAGAATCATTGAGTTCAGGAAATTATTTCTTGCTACTATGATACTTAAATCCTAATATCCTTAGGAATTTAGTTAGGTTTGAATGGAATCTGATGCAAAGAGATACAGAACACAGAATAACAGATTTGGATAGGACCTTGGAGGTCTTCTATCCAACCCGCTGCTCAAGCAGTTGATCCTATACCATTTCAGACAAGTTACTGTCCAATCTCTTCTTTAAAAGCTTCAGTGATGGAACACTCACAGCTTCCAGAATTAAGCCGTTCCACTGATTAATTGTTCTCACTGTCAGGAAATCTCTCCTTAGTTCTAGGTTCTCCTTTATAAGTTTCCATCTGTTACTTCTTGTCCTTCCCTCAGGTGTTTTGGAGAATAGGTTGTCCTCCTCCTTCTCTATAACAGCCTACCAGTATTGGAAGACTTCTATCATGTCACTTAGTCCTTCTCTTCATTAGACGAGACGTACCTAGTTCCCATAACTGTTCATCGGATGCTTTAGCCTCCAATCCCCTAATTAGCTTTGTTGCGCTTTGCATTCTTTCTAAAATCTCAGCATCAAGATCCTAAAGTGCTCCCCAAAATCCAAGAGCTCTTGGGATCCTCCATCCCTGAATTGTGATTACCAAGGACGGCTGTGTGTATACCATTTTTTCAAGCCACAACTTCTTTCTCCTTCCTCATTCCTTGTCATTTTGTTATTATTTCTTACCACTTTGGTATCTGAAGTTGAGCTGTTGCGAATGGAAAGGACCTTAATTTAACTTGGACTTGTAAGAAAAGAGTACTCTTATTTTAGACTCTAAGAAAACTCTGGAACAATAAGAGCTTTAATGATCTCCGATTGGATATAAATGAGTCCAGATCCATTGTTCCATGAGGTTGTAATATCACCTTCACTATGTTCTTGTAAGATATGATAGAAGGACAGTGCAGGAAACCATAGCTGGAAGAGGGGTGAAGGTATGATACTTTACTCCCTTGCCAGGGTCCATCTTGCTGTCCTTCTTGATATGCTCAGCCCTCCTGCTGAGCTGACCACTCCTTCAGCTGGCCCAGTGTGAAAAGCGCAGGCCAACAGGACCTCAGCACCACCTTCACAGTGAGGAAGGTAAACAAACAAAAGCCCAACTGCAAACTTTGTAAGCTGAAGCAACCAGAACTTGATAGGTTGCAATTTCCCCATATGGG
>JANHFO010000684.1:97773-115096 GCA_032468095.1 Pareas carinatus
CACTCCCCACAGCTGATCACCCACTCTCCAACACCAAGCCCACCTCATTCCTCTGAGCAGGAAGTGCCGGGACCAGCCCTGGCAGCTGTGCTGGAGTGGTATCTCTTTATTTAGACTGGGTACATTGACGTACAGCTTCCAGGTGCTCTGTGTATTTCCGTGGTGGATCTGGGGACCAAAAGCGTGACAGAAGGCAGTCTGTCCCAAGGAGAAGACAAACTGAATCCTTTAACATTTTCTTGAGGGGGGAATTACTACCCTGTTTCCCCAAAAATAAGTCCTAGCATGATTTTTCAGGATGCTCGTCATATAAACCCTACCCCATAAAATTAGCCCTAGTTAAGATTGTTAGTCAGATGGACACATTTAGTATCATATCTCCATGAAAATAAGACTAAACTGGAAAATAAGTCCTAATGTGTCCTTTGGAGCAAAAATTTATATAAGATCCAGTTTTATTTTCAGGGAACCACAGTAATAGGTAGAAATGTGGGGGAGGGTGCTGAAATGCCCCTCTCAATATTAACAGAAAAGTAATCACCATCCCTCTTCTCCTGGATGTAATTTATAAAATCAGTTCTGCTTTCTTGTTGGTTATGTCTACGTTTTGAACTTTTCCCACAAGTTCAAGGCTATATACAGTATAGAATGAAGTTCTATTTTATCCTGACAGCAGTCCTGTGAGATACTTTAGGCTGAGAGATAAGGACTGACCTAAAATCATTCCTAGGGCCGAGGAGATATTTGAACTCGGTCTCACCAATTCTAAGTATTCAACAGCAGGTTCTGAAAAATTAAAAAAAGGTTCGGTCTCAACTGTCCAAAAATCCTTGTGTCTCCTTTAATGAACTGTATATATTTTCACCTAATGCATGTTTTCATATTTAATCAGTTCTGAGTTCAGCAGCCAGTACTGTGGAAAAGCTGTTGGGGACACAGATTTTTAGGGACATCTTCAGACAGCAGCTTTTAAACACCCCTGAGATGATTAGGTCCCATAACAGCACATGGCTACAGTATCGCATCTGAACATACTATGGGACATTGAAACCAATCATTCATGTCCATCAGTCAGGTGGCTCCTGATCATAGTGATGGTGTTCAAAACCTAATTCCCAAAATGAAGATCAGTAATTTTGGGAGTTATTGCTCCAATATATTTCGAAAAGGATAAAACTGCAAGTTTTCTTTCTTCTGCTTTCTTGACGGATAATGGTAAAACAAATCCAGGCTATCTGAGGTAGGTTAGTTAACATGCAAAGGGATTATTATACCCTCACTCAGAGTCACTTTTTTGTGAGATGGGCATCTATATAAATTTGATAAATAAAAATAAATTCTTAGATCAAATTCCAACCGCATAGAAATCCATCAATCCATTGCATTGCTTCTTATCATTTGGGGCTATGGGACATTATTATTATTTTTTTTTACTATAAATGCCTCACCTTTAGCAAGTGTTGAACTGAGCTTTGCATCTGAAGTATTTCTTCTGCTGGCTAGCAACAGCCCCTGTGCTAGGAGTTGCAGCTATGTGACATGTTATGTCATGCTACTGAAAGAGGCCCATAAAGAAAGGAGGGGCAGATATGTCTGCTGTGCCATCAAAGAGTACAAATTGCACCCAGGCGCAGATGCTTATTGACTCCTTTCTTCTTTGCTAATAGGCAGCCCAATTCTAGGACTCTCCTAGAAGTTGAAAGACTCTGAAATCCTTTGTGGGCCCTCTTAGGTTTGCTTCAAGACATTTTCCATGATCACCGTTCGTATGGAGGATTTTTGAATTAGAATTAGAAGTTATTGGCCAAGTGTGTCTGGACCCACAATGAATTTATCTCTGGTGTAAATGCTCTCAAAACCGTAATCATAATCATAAAATACATTCATAATCATAAAGTCATCACGTTATAAAGTACAATCCTCATGTCACAAAACACATTCATCATGTCATACGGCACAATTTTGTGACAGGCTTAGAAAAGTCATAGAAATACTGATTAGCAATCTAGAAGTCAAATTAGGATACTAAATGAAACAACTATTATATATTGTAAGATATAAGCAGCAAGTTAATTGTCATCCAAATAATATAATAGGTAATAGGTAATAGGAAAGATGAGAAGGATAATAATGATACATTCCTACAAGATAATTTGATGGTGTTGTGGAAGCTAGTTGTTTAGCAGATTGATGGCATGGGGGAAGAAACTGTCCTGTGTCTAGTTGTTTTGGTTTGCAATGCCCTATAGTAGCATTCGAAGGGAAAAAGTTAAAACAGATTATTTCAAGGGTGTGAGGGGTCTGTAATTATTTTCTCAGCCCTCTTTCTGGCTCGTGCAGTGTACAGATCTTCAATGAAGGGAAGGTTTGTAGCAATTATTTTTTCTGCAGTTCTAATTATTCTTTGAAGTCTGTGCTTATCTTGTTTGTTTGCAGTGCCAAATCAGACAGCTATTGAGGTGCAGATTATGAACTCAATGATTCCTTTGAAGAACTGTGTTAGCAGTTCCTTGGGTAGTCTGAGCTTTCTGAGCTGTCTTAGAAAGAACATTCTTTGTTGTGCTTTTTTGATGACATTTTTGATGTTAGCTGACCATTTTAATTCAATTTTTCTTATTATTCCATTGAAAGGAAGGGACGGAGGGAAACAGGCAGCAATGCCTTCAAATAAGAGGGTTTTTTGAAAAAAAAATCCTACAGTGTGAGAGAAATATATTTTGTGATATGTGAAAATACAGCAGTTTCACACTATCGTAATATTTTCCTGCACATTGGGGAATAGTGACAGACTTTACACAAAAAACAACCCTTAATGCTTATGTCTATTAAAATATGATTGGCAAGAATTTATTTTTTTGGTGTTTCATAATTCTCAGGGTTCCTTCTGACTTACGTTGACTAGGATTTGAATATCTACAGAATAATTCCCCCATCCTTGCGTATCTGCCAGTCCCCTGAGGCCTTCTTCACAAGTTACTCAGTTTCTGTTGTCATAGTAAGCCATGAGAGACAGGGCCTTGATTTGATGAATGATGGTGAGATGGTGGAAAGTTCTAGAAAGAAAGCACAGCATCTGCTATTATAACTCACTGTTTGATGGGCAGCCAAGTCCTAGAAACTCCCATTAAAAAAACTTAAATAAATGATCAGTGTGTTTAAGCATGCCTAAATTTATGTCACATGTAGGCCCCTTTTTTAAAATGTTGTATTAGGTACGGTAAAATAAAAAATATCCAACTTCTTCTGTTTGAATTTTAAATGAAATTCTGGAAATATAAAATGCAGTTTTAATTTGACATTATGACACAAGTCATCATCTATCAGGACCCATGATGGCGTAGCGGTTAAAATGCAGTATTGCAGACTAATTCACTGCTCACTCCCAGGGGTTCAATCCTCACCAGCTCAAGGTTGACTCAGCCTTCCATTCTTCCGAGCTCAGTAAAATGAGGACCCAAATTGTTGGGGGAAATATGCTGACTCTGTAAACTGCTTAGAGAGGGCTGTAAAGTACTATGAAGCAGTATATAAGTCTAAGTGCTAGTGCTATTGTTGTCTGTCTGTCTGTCTGTCTGTCTGTCTGTCTGTCTGTCTGTCTGTCTATCTATCTCATCTCATCTCATCTCATCTCATCTCATCTCTCCACTTGAGTATATATTTGCATAGATAAGCAGGATAAAAATGCTGAAAATAAATATACAACGAACAACTATTGACATTTCAGTCAAAGCTGCAGTGGGGAAAAAAGTATTTACAGATTAGTGAGCCATATCCTTTATGACCAAAATGAAATATTTCTAATATCAGAAAAGGGACTCTTTTAGCCATGAATCGTTCAGAATGTTCCAGTGGCATATAACAGATGTGAAGACCTTCATTCCTCTTTTTATAGCCTATTCTTGCTCTTTTATATTGCACAAACTGCTTCCTTTAGATATAATATATTCATGCATTCCTAAATCCTAACAGGCATCAACCTTGAAGCACAGTCTTTTGTATGAAACATTATAGTCAATAGAGATGCTGAAAAGCTTTGTGACAATGAAGGGGAAATATTTCCATCTTGATTCTGTCAGCAATTTGGAGGATTTTAGACTTCACCATTGCCTGCTTTGACCCTGTACCTAACTTCAAAATATCTTCCTCATCTATGTACTTTCACAGTCAGAGACTGTAACTACCTTTTTTCCCACTTCAACTTTCACTAAAATGTCATTAATTGTTCATTGCATATTTATTTTCGGTATTTTTATCCTGCTTATCTATGCAAATAGACCCAAGCAGTAGTGCTTCAAACTCTCATCTCCAAATCAGATATAACTTGACCCCAGAATGGATCTCAGTATAGTTTTTCTGAAGCATACTGAGGAGTTCATAGAGTTCTGAAGCTTTCCGGTTTGCAGCTCCCATAATACATAGTTACAGCCATGTTGGAAGATAGAATTTATGGAGCAAGATATCTTATGCTACCTATTCCATCGTTTTCCTTCTCACTATCTGCAGCTGGTCATAAACTTTAGAATCAGAAGTCTAGGCTTCAGAATTGTGGTAAAAAAAAATTGCAGCGTTTTAAAATGGATGGAGAAAAAAGGTATTTTTCACCCTTTAAAGTTAAATAATTTGATAGAATATAGTGAATTTTGTTAATATAGATGGCAATAGTGTATAAGATTATTAAGGGCAAACAGAAATATATAGTATTTCCGCAGCAATAAAGATAAAGCAAAATGGTTAAATTGGTTGTTTTACTTAAGGAGGAGAATATATTTAAGTATGCTTTCTTTTTTATAGAATATTTTTTTGATTATAAAATAAAAAATATAGAGTGAACACTTCAGCAAACATGAGTGGGTATACAATTAATCATATTTAGTGTTTAATAATAGGAGCAAAAACAATCACCTTATCTAGTTGAGTTTTCATCAATAGGGTTCTAAATATATATCTCATTTATCAGTTTAAATGTCATATTCTTCCAATTTTTCCTTATTTGTATGAACTAAAAAAAATATATCCAGAAATAACAGTGTCCCTTCTGCCAATCAAACAGCAACAATCACAATTCTTAAGTTAGGTTCCACATTAAAGGTTTGACTATATATCCAAATTATCTTTTTTTCCTCCTCCACATTCTTCTATCTGTTTAATAAGATTTTCTTTTTTCTTTCTTTCTAACAAAAAATTATTACTTGAGTTTAGATTGTTTCCATCCTAATATATTATAGTTTCACGTATTGTTTATAACCACAATTCTAATTTATTCTCTCTATTTTTCATATTATCTGCTTATGGCCATATTTCATTAAATATCTTCTATAACACAGTATTCCCTTTGTAGTAAAAATAAAGACAATTTACCTTATCTAGTTAAACAATAAACTTCTAACTATATAAAAAAATCCAGAAATAACAGAGTTCTTGCCACCAGTGAAACAATAGCATTCACTATTCTTAAGTTCCAAATCTAAGGTTTGAAGTTACATCCTAATCATTTTAATTTTTTTATTCTATAAAATAGTATGTTTTCTATCTGGATATCACTTCTGGATTTTGTGCATGTGTTGAAAAAAAGAAATGAAACTTTAACTTTGGCTTTGCTGATTAGATAGATTTGTTGTAATAGAAATGGCTAGTTACATATCAATATGTAAAAGCAAAAAGTTGCGGTTGGAATTAGCTATCTAGAGAGAGTCAGAAGTCAACATTTTTTTTCTTTTTCCCTTGTACCCTACACTCTCTTCCCTTCTCCTTTCTTTTCCCTTCAACCCTTATTTTTATTTTCTTTGTATTTTATATATTGATAAAAACAATAAAAAATAAGTCTAGGAAAATAAAAATTCCCTGTTCATTGTCTACTGAATTTTTAAAAAAATAAGAGATAGGTTAGTTCTCAACATGGAATACTTTCTCTAATGTTGCATTCACTATCATTATTATGTTCTTTCTATTTGACCTTTAAAAAAAAATAAGCTGAACCACACACCTGCCCCATCTCTTACCATGTCCTGTGGCAACAAATTGCAAATCAAGTGATCGGATCTTTATCTGAACTGAATTCCTTCATATAAATTTTCCTCACTAAATCTCCTAACTCTTGGCATACACCATGAGACTAGAACTGTATTCCTAAAGGGGATTAAGAGGCTATTGTATTGCAATACATCCCATCACTTAAGAAAGTACCTTTGGTCTCTTTAAGTATCTACCTTTCATTCTGTATTATCCTCAGCTCAGTATATTATTCCTTTTAAATAGCATTTTATTTTACAGTTTCAAGGTCTCCTGGCTATGGTTTAGCATTCTAAGAGCAGTCACTCCAGATTCCACATCTGTGGTGTAAACCAAGCTTCAGAACTCAGCATGTTGAGAGTGTTTCAGCTGTGAATCTGGATACTCTTTCAGACCATAAAGTTACCCCATTCTTCAGAACTCAGGTGAGCTTTTCAGTATGTCAATACTGTTGGCCTTTTAGTGCCCATGTGGTAATTTACTACCGTAGACCTGCTTAGAGACTACTAAAGTGTACTGCCAGATGCTTGAAGTATTTTCCAATTGAAAATGCAAAGTAGTAAAATTCTCTTCAACACCTGGAAGAAAACTACAGATGACAAACTAGCTCACTAAATACTGCCAGCATGTTATCTAGTGTTAACAGCAACTTAACTCTCTTTCCAGTGAATCACTCTGATCATTTTTGACATGCCATTGGGGCTCATAGAGGCAAATAAATAGAACTTTTTATCTTCATGTAATTATCATTCAAAACCTAGTTATTTCCTATCTTCTCTAGTGGCAATAAAAAGCCTGGAATTTCAGTCATGAGTATCAGTCACTGCTGAAAATAATAAATTATGTTGGTAGTAAAAATATCCTTCCTTGCTGGATAAGGAAGCTTACTCACTTCTCTATTTAATCCTTCTAACTAAGCAGTGATGAACTGTACTAGAGTAAAACAGACTAAACTATAGACTAAGAGTACAGACTAAGCAGTGGTGAGCTATAAGTCACCAGAAGTATGTAAGAATCCTATAGGAAATAGACTACAGCCTCTTCGGAACCGAATGTTGCAACTGCTTTACTAATTACAAAATAAATATCCCAACCACATAATTGCTTGCTCCCAAAGTTTTATCTTCCAGTGAATTTAATTGTGAACAGAGATTTTAATTTTAATCGTATTTTATAACCGCAAGGAGAAAGGTATTCACAGTAGTAAGAAATACATTGGATAAGTATTCTTTTTTTTCTAAACTGAATATATTATAGTGTTTTCTAAAATCCATTTTTTTTACTTAAAGAGCTCAAAACTATGTGAACATAATTGGTAGATGGTGAAATGGAACTTCTAATGTTGAATTTATTACCTATTGTATGAAATACATGAACTATTGAAGTTCTTTTTATGGTTCATGGCAACCTTGACTCAAAGGAGACGGCTGGAGCATTATGCACACTACCCAGAGCCATACAGAAATCAATATAAAATAAGCATCACTGATTTATGAATACAAGTGCACCTGTCTGTGCATTTCTTTTGGTAGAGTTAAAGCAACCAATTCTCCTCAATGATGTCCGCAGGTGGTCATAGAACTCAACTGGGATAACAAGCGATAGTCCTTATGGATTTATCAGGAATATGTTCAAATCACATTTGTAACACACGTTTTTGGTTGTCAACTGTTCCTTGATCCCTGTTTGTATTAATTGTTTTCTTTCTACATTTTGGATGGCTAATATAACTCTATACAAGAAATCAGCAGATTGTTTGAAATGATCTCATAAAGACTATGTGGATTCCATAAATAATCTTGGTTTTAGATGTGTATCTCCATTTATTCTTGGTATTCTTAAACTTTCTGAATCTTAGTATTGTAGAGGCCAAAAACTGGGCAATGTCATCCACCAGTCTTCTCAGAAGACATCTCATTAAAGCAACATGCTTGGTGTATATAAAGCATCCATAAACATAAAGATTAATGAAAGTAAATGGAAAGTAATGGAACACCAATTCCCATCCTATTATCTTAAGCTCAACTAGTCCTAACTACATCTTGTGTAAATGGAGTTTTGGACATGTAGATGTTTATATAATCTAGAAATTCAGACAGAATTTCAGATTTCATAGAAGTCTTAACTTGTTTTATCAGCGTCTATTCCTAATGTTGACCAGAGAGTATTTAAGATTTTGATTCAGATCCCTGCATAGAGGTAAAGGTTGCTGTTTAAAGTAAGCCCAATTATCTTACAAAGCTGTGTTGATAAAATATGGGCAAATTCATTGTGGTGTAAATATTTGTTAAAATAAAATAAGCATTTTTTGTACCCATCAGTCCAACAAATAGATTTATAGGCATTCTTTATCATGAGATAATCTGTTATAGCCTACCATGAAACTATAGTTGACTAAGTTGTTCTTTGGTACCCCAGTCAATGCTTCATTAGACAGGTTGAGGACTTTCAGATGACAGTTTTCAGTTTTAGCTTACTCTAGGGGAACGGAATGCTTAATCCTTTCCCCACAAGCTGTTTTCCTGATTGCAATATTCACTGGTAGTTTTTCTTGCCCAAGGATGGGGCAGATAATGATAAGGGTCCCTATTGAAACCTGAGATCTTTCTGTATCCAACCACTTGCCCAGTTCCGACAGTTCAATCCATGTAATAGTCCTGCCTCAGCAAGATGCTGTGAAGATGCCTAGAGAAGAAAGAATGACAACCCTCTTGTGATTTCACAGAATGCATGCAAGAGGATTCCTGGCATGTTTCTTTGGTTCAAGGCTGGTCAAAGCAATCAGTTGTCTACCAGAGCTCTTGCAACCCTCTCTGTGTCAAATACAATGGCTTTGTTTTTCCATTCCCAGGGATGATTAGCATATGCAGAGTGTCAGCTGTATTTCTGAAGGTGTCAGCTGGAGTTTCCAGGCTGACAAAATTCTAATGGAAGGCTGTGGCTGTGACAGATATGCTGGCAATGACAGAATGATAGGCTGCCGGAAAATGCTTGCAAAAATGTGATTTATTCCCCTCAATGGGTCTGGTATGTATCTTTAGATGTCTGGAATATATGGCACATTATTATTATTCATGTTTTAATAATCTCCTAGGAAACGGAAAATGAAGGAAAGGAATGCATAACCATAATTGTCTAAAGACAAGTATGCTCAAATTACAAAGTATTGTGTTAATAGGGTTCAAGCAGCTTCTAATTATAACAAAGCAGACATGCAATGATGGGGTTGTCGAGTCTTTTACAGTGCTCCTTGTGACTTTCCAAGGTGGAATGAGGTGGAATATAGCCATGTCCTCATTTCATATGGGAGCAGGAAGTTCATGAACAAATCTCATCCATAAATCAACGGATCCGTGATCTTGCTCCCCTGCTTTTTTTTCTCATTATCTCTCTGAAAACTATTTGACTTAAAAGAGTACGGATAACATAAAGCTTGTTAAACTCTAACGGTGACACTTACTCTCAGATACATGGTGTCTTTTGTTCAAGCTGAATTTCATGATCTTTCAATAAAGAACATGCCAACAGATACCCAGAATTTAACATTGTGAATACTGTAGTCACTCAGCTTCAGGCAGTTTCCTATGTTTTGAATCTGAAAACTATTTCAGAAAAGAATTCTCCTTCAGAAATAAGAGAAAACAAAGCTTATATGAACCAAGCTTCCCCCTCCTCATTTTCCCTCTGCACAGCTAAACTAATTGAAACCCATTTCAAGGCTCATAAACCTGGAAACAAACCCATTAACTATTCATTGACTGATCAAAAAAACCTCTATGATTACACTAGTAGAAATTTTAGTCTTTCATTTTTGAATTATTGTTCCCTGGGGATTGTTGATTCACAAACCCTCTTTGTGTGGTGATGATTGGGGGAGGGGAGCGGCCTAGGTGGGCATCTGAGTTTAGCTTCTCTTGAGGCCTTTCCCAGCTGCTGCTTCCACTCACCTTTGAATCAACAGAAAACTGTACTGTACAATATGGGATTGGCTGTTAATCCTTGTCCTGCTTCTGTCCCCATTCAATGAAGTCGCCCACTTTCTCTACAAAGTGTGGGGCAATATAGTCCAATATTTGTCAGCACAAGCAACCAGACCAGCACTTGTCTGCTTATGTTTTGATATGCTTTATACTGCTTTAGTGAGACCACACTTGGAATGCTGTATCCAATTTGATAATCGTGATACAAAAAAGATGTTGAGACTCTAGAAAGAGTGCAGAAAAGAGCAACAAAGATGATTAGGAAACTAAACATATGATCAATGGTTGTGGGAACTGAGTATATCTAGTCTAACGAAGAGAAAAACTAAGAGTGACACGATAATTGTCTTCCAGTTTTGAGGGGCTGTCACAGAGAAGAGGGGGTGGTTCTACCTATTCTTCAAAACAACTGAGGGCAGATCAAGAAGCAATGGATGGAAACTTATCAAGAACAGATCCAACCTAGAACTAGGGAGAAATTTCCTGATAATGAGAACAATTAATCAGTGGAACTGCTTACCTCCAGAAGCTGTGGGTGCTTCATCACTGAAGGTTTTGAAGAAGAGTTTGGACAATCATTTGTCTGGAATAGTATCAGATCTCCTGCTTGATCAGTGGGTTGGACTAGAAGACCTCCAAAGTCCCTTCCGACTAAATGCTGCCAGAGTCAGTGTCCTATGTGGCTTGTGCAGGGACAGAACAAGCAGTACCTTTTCAGTGAGCCACTAATTTCAACTTCCTACCCCCCAATAGTGTTGGGTTTTTAACATTCATCATTCTGAATCAATATGCCCCTTTTCTTGTAATATGTTTTCTGTTGCCTTGAAAGTCCATTGAGGAAAGCTACTATCTTTATATTTCTTGCGGGGGAAGAAACATAATTTTATAAAAGAAAATGGAGACTCCTCTCCTACAGACTGGAGCACAGCGTTGGCTGTCTAGAGGGATAAGATTCATAAATTTAATCTCCAGCTTTCAAATTGCATAGATTGCAGTTCGTTGTTGAATTTGTTCAGCAAAGTACTGGTACAAGCGATCCTTCAATCTTCCAAAGGCAAAGAAGCAGGCCTAAAGATGTACAACTACTCCATAATTTATGTCTGTTCATTACCCCAGTACCAACACTGTCCCATATGCAGATGCGTAAGACATTTTGAAAATCTGGTAACATCAACGAATGACCCTTCTGATTTGTCCTTACTGCCATGGTTTCCATCCATGAAGGGAAAAGGCAATCCTTCTCTTTTGCCAGCCTCAACATTTGGAGAGAAAGGAGTGAAAATTGTTATGTAATCATTACATAACCAATTATCATGTAATCATCCTGCATCGCTTACGGTACTGCAACCCAGAGGACAGGAACTGAGCAAAGGGACGAATTCTCTAGCTTTGCAGTCAAGAGTGAGGAAAGACTTCCAATTATTTCAATTCTGCCTGGCCAACTGCTCTTCAAGGCATCAATGTGATAGCATTTTTTAAGTGACTGGTTGAGCCTTCTCCAATCCAGGTGCTGGGTTGTAAGTCTCATACTTCCCAGTCAATCAGGGCAAAGGTAGGGCTTGGGAACTGGCAGACAACAGTTCAGGCATATACCCAGTCAGACCTGGGTGATCTAGTGCTTGAAGATAAGGTATAATCCTTCAATACACATATGTGCACTCTCATCATAGCACAGAGAAGATTAATTTCATCAGCAATAGTACAACTTGTCAATTCTTCACCTCTTAACAGTATTGTTGATACTGTTTTAAAAGAATGACTACTAACAAACCAAAAGGGAAAGCTTCTGGAGGTGTAGATTCTTCCAGGTATGTTGATTTTCCTGTCTTATATTTAAGTTACCTGGAGGGCCCAATGAATAAAGGAAGAGAATTAGAGGTAGAATTAATCACTTCCTTTGGCTTCAAAGAAGGAATTATTATCAGTGGCAATCAGCAAAGTGCTTTTAAATGCTTTATTTCAAGGGACAGAAGAATAAAATGTTCCTATGAGTTTAGCATAGTTTAAAAAAACAGAAGCTTTAATTTCAGCTGCTATCATTCAGAGATCTGTATTAATATCAAGGGAAGTTGAGAGAACAAGCCGAGTCCTGTCTTAAAAAGCCGTTTATTCAAACAATGGTTGCTTGCTATCCTAGAATTTGCGTGTTCAGGTTACTCAAAATCTAGTGATTGAAAATTTTATTTTTAGAGAACTCTTTTAAATAATTGTGATGTACTATTGAATGACAATGGCAGAAAAAGATAATTTTTTTAAAAAAAATGTTTTCCTGTATTTAAAGTATTATTCAACATGGCGGAAGTCTTGCTTTCCCCCCCTTTAAATAGTATTTTTAGATTTTTTGAAAAGTAGCATTCTTAAGCTGTAAACTGCAATGATCATTTTGAGAGAAAGGAAATGGGGAAAATGTGAATTCTCTAGAAATGTTTTAGAATGCAGAAAATAAGAATTATTCCTCAGCTACACTGGGAGGCTAACAGTCTCTCCTCTTGTAAACCCCTGTGCTAGATAGCCCAATGATCTCACATAGGCCAAAGCAGTTCTCTACCTTTCTTAGTTCTCGTATGGAGGGGAGGACTGATTGCAGATCATTTACAGCAAGAGTCTCCAAATTTGGCAACTTTAAGACTTGTGGACTTCAGCTCCCACAATTCCTCAGCAGCAAAGCTGGCTGAAGAAATCTGGGAGTTGAAGTTCACAAGTCACCAAGTTTGGAGACCCCTGATTTATAGCAATACATTAATAACCCAGTGTATGAGGTCCTTTGGAATGTCTTGGAAATTACATTCTAAGTGGGAGAAGTTCATCACGAAAGTTCTGCTTCTACATCACCATTGTGCCAACTCCCAAGAATTATTAGGTTGAATAAGAGAATAGGCCCTCTCACTTATCTCTTCATGCAACATTTGGTGTTACCAGAGCAGGGCAGACAGTTACTGGTGTAGCTTCTACCTCACCTGATTTCTAACATATAGAACAGAATAACATAGTTGAAAGGGATCTTGGAAATCTTCTAGTCCAACCCCCTGCTCAGGCAGGAAGCTCTATACTATTTCAGACAAATAGTTGTCCAATCTCTTCTTAAAAACCTCCAGTGTTGGAAGATTCACAACCTCTGGAGGCAAGTCATTCCACTGACTAATTGTTCTAACTGTCAGGAAACTTCTCCTTAGCTCTTGGTTGGGTCTCTCCTTGATTAGTTTCCATCCTTTGCCTCTTGTCCTGCCTTCAGGTGCTCTGGAGAATAGCTTGACCCGCCCCCTCTTCTTTGTGGCAACCCCAAGCAAGCAAGCCACAAAGCAAGGCACCAAGCTGATGGTTATCACAATCTTATTTGGAATCAGCTATTAAGTGTTGCTCTCGCTTTAATGACAATTTATTTATTAAATTTATGTCCCACCCACCTTGTTCATGGTGACTCTGGGCAGATTATAATATGTTAAAAATAAGGATAGTAAAACAATTATAAATATGAAAACAGATTAAAATTGCAAGAGATTAAAAGGTCTAAAAGGTCACGAGTAAGTGAGCAGCTAAGCAATTTGTTTCGGAAAGACAATCTTTCCCAACACTATGCCCTTCAGGTGGGTAAGACAACCTTATCATGTGCAGAAAGCATGGTCACCTTGATGGAGCTACCTAATGGGAACTGTAGTCCAGCACATCTGATGGGGATGCCATTATCAGAAATCAAAATCAAATATGGCAAATGGAAGAAAATTCTTCCTCTTGCCGTATTAACAATATTTAGTATTGTTCTTTTATCTCAGTTGTTCAGGAAACTGATTCAAGTTCTTGTAGTACATCAGAATAGAAGTGTATTCTAGCTTAATTAAAAATGTTTCTCTTTTATCTTTTTTAATGATTTCTTTTCACTTTTTCTGTTAGACCTATGTTAGACCTATGTCAGCACTTTTGTACATCTTCATGTCACTTCAGGAAACCAACTTACTACGATCTATTATCTAAAGCAATAACATGTTATTATTTTTTTCTAGTTAAAACAAGGCAATTATTTATAGGTGATAAGCACCGATATGCGGTGAACTTTCTAACAGCAGCCAAATTATTATAGTAAACAGGGAGCAGGTAATGTACAGTTGCCAAAAAGCTATTTGATATAAATGATTCTCCATCATGTTCTCAATTTAGCTGAGATATGTTTTCATATTTGATTGTATGAATTGGTGTGCTTGGACATCTCTTTCTTATTCTGAATTTGTTGCGAAAACAATATGCACAATGCACAAGACTAGCCAAGGAGCAGCATAATTCAGTGGCTATTTGCTTTGTTAGACAATGTATTATAAAATGTGGGAGATGTTCCCAAGGTTTAATCTGGCTGGACTTCTCTCTAATGGATTGTGAAATGAGATGAAGCTAAAAAGGACAAGCATGAGCTCTTCTTTGTTGGTGTTGGTTGCATTTCACACACATATTCATTCCCAAAGCCAAAAGGGTAAGAGTAAAAAGAAAATGACCTCAATATTCAATTAGAAATTTCTTTATTCTTGACTGTTTATATGACACCAGATCAGTATCAATGCTTAGTAGCCACATCAATACATTTGCTAGTCTGTATCCCCAACCTGTTCCTTCAGGTTTTTAATGTCCCTGCCACTATAATAAACTCCATCCAGCTTGCTGCTAATTATCATCTTTTCTTCTGCCTTCTGCAGCATTAGGGCCTTCTCCAGAGGGCTAGATCTTGAGATAATGAAGTGAAATAATTTGAGTCTGGTCATTTGTGCTACAAGTGATAACTTTGGATTGATCTATTCTTCTATGATCTATTCACTTATTTTCTTGGCTACCTGTTCTATTCTCAGAAGTCTTCTCCAACAGACACATTGCTGCATATGGAAAAAAAAATCCAATGTTCTCATTACTTCCATGCCAAATGCTAGTTTGTGAGGTCCTTGATGCTCTCTGATCTTGAATATTTTCTTACAGGTATTTCATCACCCAACTAGGTAATATCATCATGCCAGAAGGGAGTGGGGTTTGCTTCCTGTTTACATAAAGGTGGAAAGCCCTGTCAGTGTTGGTGGGAGTGTTCTTGATGGTATCTTGATTAGGCTGTTTGTGCTAGTTTGCAGTGATTTCTTGACTTCTGGTTCTTTTATTGTTGATAGTCAATCCTAAACGGCAAGGCCTATCCACCATTTCAATAGCTTCATTGTCAATTCCAAGGCTGCTTGCAATAGCTGTTATTAATTTGGTCTTCTTTATATTTAATCTTAGTTCTATTTATTTACTATGCCTTTTGCTTTTCATTACTAGAGCTTGTGGATCATTTGCATTGTCAGCCATCAGACAAGTTTCATTAGCCTAACACAGGATATTGATCTTTCCTCTGCTAGTCTTAAAATTGTACTCATCTTCTTCCAATTTAGCTTCCTCAATATGTATTCTGCATAAACAAACAACAAACAACAAACAAACAAACAGATGTAAAATGTAGTGTATACGTTTGTCTCATGACTAACAGATATGGGGCCAGTCTAATTCCCCATGTTATCTCCAGATTGTGGCTTTCTGTCCTATGTATAGATTTCATAGGACAACAATGAAATATTCTGAGATTCTCATTTTCCTAAGGACAATCCACAGTTTGATATGCTTTGATGTGGTTGACACAATATTATCATTAATATATATAAAACAAAAACAAAACAAGATAAACATAGACTTCAAAGAATAATTAGAACTGCAGAAAAAATAATTGCTACATAACTGCCCTCCATTGAAGATCTGTACACTAAATGATTCAAAAAGAGAGTGAGGAAAATAATTATGGACTCCTCACACCCTGGACATAATCTGTTCGAACGTCTTCCCTTTGGACGATGCTACAGAACATTGAAAACCAAAACAACCAGATATAAGGAGTTTCTTCCCTCATGTCATCAACCTACCCAACAGCTGATTCATAGAACAGAGTTAGTGCGAAGGGTGTCCTTTGTGACAAGATGAAATGGTTTTTGTCCGCACTTTGCAACAAGACATGATGAATGTTATGTACTTTAAGACTATGAATGTATCTTATCCTGACATACTTAATTGATTATGCCTACATATGCTTATATATATAAATTATCTTGATTATGCACATATACAAATGATCATGATTATGCTTATATCTTCAAACTATGAATGTATCTTGATTGTATTCTTGTTGTGCATGCATGTAGGTTTTGAGCACTGTCACTGAAGACAAATTCCTTGTGGGTCTTGACACACATGGAGAAAATAAATTCTGATTCTGATGAGTATAAAAAAAGATACGTTCTAGAAGTGTTTCCAACAATGGCAGAACCGCTGGGAGAAGTGTGCACATTACTGAGGGAAAGTTCTGTATCTGCAAGTGTCTGTCATTGATAATTAAATGGAGATTTTTTGAATTGCCCTTGTATTAAGATTGTCTATAGAAGGATGTCTGCCTCCTGCTTTGTATTTTTGACTGGCATATTACTGGAAGTCCAAGAAGACTTTCCTGAACAGAAGCAGGTGAGCTGGTGGGAAATGATGCTCATTCCTTTGTGCTGGGTTCAAGTCGTGAGATTAATCACAAGCATGTGAAATTGTGAACCGGGCCTGCTTAACACTATGGCATTCAAAAGGCCTTTTGAAAGTTAAAAACAACAACAAACCACCAATGTTCCTTATTTTAAATTTCCTGGAAGGTTTCTAGAAAACAAAGTACGTGGTACTTCATAGATGATCAGCTTACTCGATGTAAGTCCCTATCCAACCGTGTTTTCTTCACAGGTATACTTAAAAATAAAAGCCCTGATTCCCACCATAGATCTTCCTCCTGGGCCTTGGAAGTTTGAACATGTTATGAAAAAGATTTCAATTCTAGAATTTAGCTTAATAGATGCTATACAGAGGATTCTTCCTCATGCTCAATCCTATAGAAATAATAAGTGTAATGCAAATTTGTGATCTCAGCATCCCTTTCCAAGATTCCAGCGTGTTTTGATTTCTCTCAGGGAAAGAACAGCCAAGAGCCATGCAGCTGTTTAAAGCACCCAGAAGCTTTGATGTGGATGGCAAATGGTTTTGAAACTGACATAAAAGTTGAAAAGGTTGTTGTGATGCAGTGGGACTGCATGTGTCTCCAATTGTTTTTTTTAAATGGTCAAAAATCTAAAATATCTATCTGGTTCCATCTGAAATACTCTGTTTCCCCGAAAGTAAAACATCCTCCGAAAATAAGACCTACTTACAGTTTTGCCTTTCACTGAAATATAAGGCATCCCCCGAAAATAAGATCTCCCCGATAATAAGGCCTCGGACTTCCGGGTCTGGGCGGCGTTGGTGGAAAAATA
>JANHFO010000684.1:139069-157910 GCA_032468095.1 Pareas carinatus
GATTGTGAATTTGGGATTTTCATGAGCTGTAAGCCATAATCATCAAAATTATGACAAATCAAGGCTTGAACTATCTCATATATTAATTTCACCTTTTAAGTTGCATTACTGAAATAAATGAACCTTTGCTCGATATTCTAATTTTTCAAGTTTCACCTGTATAAGCTCGTGGCATCACCGTTTTCAACACACACCCTTGATCTCCCTGCAGATATCTCCATTTTGTACTGTATTACTATAGTAATATACTAAAGCAGCTTCTTGCACCTGCTTTAGATTTTATTTTTGGAAAGTAAATTGAAATGTGGTTTTAAAATGGGGGAGTCTCATCACGATGAACTTTGCTGTTGTTGTTGTTGTCACTGGGTTTTTAGTTCTTTTGTGAACCACCTGGGAAATATAACCTGATGCAGTCAGTTCCTCTCTTGTATATTGTCACTTTCTCATTTTACCTATTGGAGGGAAATAGGGTATGCAGACTTTAAGATTTTAGCCTGATTTAGCGATCCATCTACACACGGGCATGTGATACTGAATTGGTGAAATCAAAGGTTTCTAACATGATTCCTTTGTCCTCACACTTTTGTAAACTGTAGGTAAAAGGTGGTGTACTTTAATCTGACCATCTATTTACTTTATTTTATTTTAGCTATTATGCTGCATAAATCTTAAGAACAGAAGTACAGATATGATTTTGCAGTAAAGACAAAGGGTAATTCATCCTTCAGTTACTAAATAATAAATGTATTTAACTCACTCTTGGCTGCACTTGACCAACATGCTAAATAAATCAGAGAACGCAGGTTTAGTATTAGATTGCAATATTACTGTATGCGTATTTATTAGAATTGAGCTGAGATGGCTACCCAGGCATGTATGTGTGTGTGTGTATGTATGTATATCAAAGGTAAAGGTTCCCCCCACAGATGCGTGCTAGTCGTAGCCGACTCTAGGGGTGGTGCTCATCTCCGTATATATTAAGCTATTAATTCTTGATAATAAGTGTAGATGGCAAACTAAGATAGTAGTATAGAACAATTAAACCATCACCACATTCTGTGCATTTCAGGCCTATAATTAAACAATGAAGATATTAATCTGTAGATGACAAGTAATATAAGCTTAATTAAAAATATAGTTATAGTAGGTTAAGCTCCGAAGTGAAGAGCCTCAGCAGGAATTCTTTGAAGTAAGATCTGTATTACTTAATGCAGCTTATTCCCACAGAAGTCAATACTGGATTTTATGTAATTTGATTTATAAAATGATTTGAGTGGTTTATAAAAGTCTAGACTGACTATGCATTTAAATCTTTAAAAGTGTAAACTAAAGAATGTAGTGCTAGATGAAATGAAGCAAGATTAAAACAGTCCTTTAAGAATAAAAGGCTGGACCAATATATTACAATTGTTTAAAAATAAAATCTTTATCCAAAACTTAAAAAAGAAGGTTGCAGTATAGCTTTCGGAAGAACACATTTCATAGCTGTCGTAGAAAAGACCTGATCTTTATTACCCAGCAATCCCTTGATAAAGACAAGTTCTTTTCCTAGCAAGTTCTCATGGAAAAAGCCCATTTTCAGATACCTTTGCTCCATTCTAATCAGTGCTTTCTAAATAAAATAACAGCACCTAAATTGTACCTAGAAACAAATAAGCAATTTCTAGGAATATAAGGTAAGAAACAATCAGTCACTACATTTTATACTAACTGAAGTTATTGGAGATGTAATTCAAAGGCCTTACATGATCAATTTCTATAAAAGATTGAGAGCAAAGTGGATAAAGATAAAACCTGACAATGGCTGACAACTGAAACATTAAACAAAGAAATTGAAGGCTTGATTTTGGCTATGCAAAAGCAAGCTTTTAAATTTTAATGTAATCAAGGTCAGAACTGAAAAACCATCAAATGATTTCAAAGTGCACGTTGTGCAAAGAAGCAGAAGAAACAGTAGATTATATACTGTACTTCTTGTTTGCTTTTGTACATGCCTATCCCTCTGAAAGATTTCTAAGTTAGGTTCATAGCATTCGTATTATCAATTATCTCAAAATAGGTAGATTAGCTTTTGTTGTTTAAGAAGGAGAAATCTCCCTCCCTAAATAACTGTGAAAGGTCTTTAGAGTGAATTTTCCTCCCCAGTAAAAATAATATTTTTTCAATGATGCTGTGGGTTACTTTTTGGGCATTTTTTATAACAAATATATATCATCCATTTAGAGTGACTTTTAGAAATAGTTCTGCACTCAGGAAGAGATGGATGGACAAATAGAGAGAGAATCCTTCAAATTCACTCTGAAACTGTTTAAAGAAAACACTGTAGGCAAAACCATAACCATCTATATTGTCCATTCCTTTCACTTCTGTGTATTATTTTGTGGCTGTTATGCAGACTCCTAAAATCAATTGATCATGAAGGGCAAAATTAAATGTATTGTTCTCCCTTATTATTTCCAAGAATTCTAGTCTTCTCTACATTGCTACAGAAACTGTTCTTGTTTGTAGTGATTTAGAACATATGTTTATTCAGCAATGGCCCTGTCCACTTACAAGAGATGCACTCATGTCAGGACTGACTTCTCACACCAAGCCCCCATGCAGCTCACGAAGGTTTTCACAAGCTGAGCCAATTAACTTTTGCCTCAGCTGCTATTCCTGAAGAAAAGCTGTAAAATTCGTTTTATAGCTTTGAGGCTGTTGGATGGGAAGTCTGACTGATGGCCAACTCTCACTTCATCTCACATCCCAGAGTTCTCCTTCCCACCTAAAGACACTCCAAAGTGACTTTGGGCCTTGTCACAATCCTGTCTCCTCCTTCAGAGTCGATTTTGGAGACAACTTTGCTGTTTCCCCGCATGGTGGTTGGTTGTCTCCCTGCTCTTGCTCCAAAACTTCCCACTCCCACAAAAAAACAGTAAAAGGGGGAGAGGGTTCCAGCACTGGAATGATCTATTGGCTAGCTGGATCTCAGTAAGGTGTGAATACTGATGAGTCAATATGAGTACAAGTATGTCTCAGGAAATCTCATTTGGGGACAATCCAAGTCAAGATGGATATATAGACTTTGCTTGTTTGTTAATTCACTCCCTCAGTCATCCACTTATTTATCAAATATAGACAGGCAGTCCTTGACTTACAGCCACAATTGAGTCTGCAATTTCTGTTGATGAATGAGACAGAGGTTAAGAGAATTTTGCCCTATTTTACGACCTTTCTTGCCACAACTGCAATTTCACTTAAGTGAATAACTGCAGTTGATAAGTTACTAACACAGTTGCTAAGTGAACCTGGCTTTCCCATTGACTCTGCTGGTCAGAAAGTTGCAAAAGGAGATCACATGACCCCAGGACACTGTGTTCTGACTCAGCTCCCAAACATGACAGACACACAGTTGAATGTCCAACATTTTTTTTATTCAGGAGCATCAGCGGTTAGTCCAGCAATTAGTCCTTTTCTCACAGCTGGCTGTTGTCTTTAAATGCCTCCAACCAGTGAAGCTCGCTCCATCTTCCCAGCAAACATCCAGAGTTTTTCTCAGTCTCTCACCACGCTTGCAGCAAGAGTCCTTAAAGTGAGCTCATTTTTTCCCTATAGCAGACATGCACACACTTCAAAGGCACTCTGGCTCTCAGCGCCACAGGGTCCAAGAAGAACTCCAAAAAGTTCCAAAACCAAGTGTAGAGATTCTGATTACGAGCGGCTGACTGGCAGGGAGATGAATAGTTGTCTGCCACACCTATTTGTCTTCGCCCCCTGCCTTTTATCCCCAGCTGAGGTGGGGTTCAGCTAGCAGTGATGGCTCTTTCGTCCCTAAGATCAGTCCATTACCTCTCGCTGTTCTCTTTTCTTTTCTCTTTCTCCCCAGCATATTTCTGTTAAAGCAACTGTACACTCAAAATCAATAATATTCTCAGACAGCATTGTTTGTTCTTAAATCCTCATTTGCAAAACACTTTCCTAAATAAAAGGGGGGAAAAACTTGCAGTTGAGAAGACAGGAGGAGAAACTAGCAAAGTATAAAATAAAGCATAGAAGGTAAAATGCAAGGTTTGCTATTGACAATTGAATCTAGATGCTGCCTTTATGATACTGCTAAGAAGGAAAATAGCTTTACTTTAGGAAATGCCTACCCTGCCCACACCATGTGGAAAAGAAGACCCAATCTCAGACAAAGGAATGCATAGATATTTGAAGCACTAATGATGTTAGTTTGGGTAATGAAATACCTGCAAGAAAACAACCAAGCTTAGAGAACACCAAGGACCCCTCATTTCAACCCTGAACTACAAATATTCTCCTTTATTGGTAACATTTATGTTGGAGATCAGGAAAGAGAACTAAAAGAAATAGCCTTGATGGATATCCTTCAGATGGTCTGATATACTGATGGACTGCATTTAATCCCAAGGTCCTAAGGTCGCCATCCCAGATATGATAGCATGACAGGTCAAACATTCTAAACTGCAACCTTTTGCAAATTACACAGAAACTCCGAGGACTGAACCTAAGATGCTGATGTGACCTATCATTTCTTCCATTTGCATCTTGCACCGTTTTGGAATTGCATAACTTCTTTGGAGGGTTGATAGCCTCTTTCATAAAATCTTGCTCAACGGTCAACAAAAAAATTCCTATTATGATACCTCTGCTGCAGCTTGCAGCATTTAGAGGTCAATAAGAGCCATCATGAGATCCTACTTTCTATGGATCAGTAGCAAGGACAGAGGCAATTCATCCTCACTATTCACTTTAGAAACATTAAGGAATTCAGAATGCAGACATTGACATAGCAATCCTCTCTACTTGCTCTAATAATTAATAAACATTGAAAACATGCTGCTTTTCCAACAAATACTAACCCAGATGCTGCTTTGACCACAAACAGCAATACTGGCAAGAACAGTCGGTGCAAGACAAACTGTCTACTCCATAGTTTTGGAGTTTCTAGAGTGATATACATCACATAAATGTATATGATGCATAATCAAATTACTGACTCCAAATTCGGTTTGAACACAACTCTGAATACCCACCAAAATAAAATAAAATAAATGCTGATTTCTGAAACATAGCTTAGGTTGACTTTAGCCTTCAGCAAATGTAATAGCATTCGGATAATACAATGTGCACTGAAGTTGAGTTGATATGGTCTAAATCTTGAATACCAATGAATACATAGTAAATAGTTGCAGTTTGATTTCTTCTGTCTCCCTTTATGCCTTTTAGGATATTACAAAATAAAGGATATAAAATGAAATAGCTGCCTTCAAAAGTCAGGGTTTTTTTTGGTTTAAATCTTGCCTGAGATCAATAAAGAAACCACTGTAAGCAATTCAGAACACAATTTTCCAGAATCTGGATTGTGCTTGGAGTCATGCAGAGCATTCATTCATTAGGAATCAGTGCAGTTGGGCCTCTGCCTGCCATTCCATTTCATGCAAAGTGCGCCACAGTTTCGATAGATCTAAATAGACAAGAGAAATAAATTGAATCCGGTGTCAGGGCTGGATTCAAACTCCCTGTATATTCCTGCAGACTGGAAAAAAGCAATGATTGGATAGAGCAGGCTTGTAGCAAACCACCAACTTTTCTTGTTGCCTATCAATTTTTCTAAAAGGGAATGGCTTGAAGATGCAGATGTACAAGCCTGCTAATTGATGTTTCAGCTGGAAACCGTATTCGAGCATTGAACAGTGCTCATAGGAGAACCACACTTACTGTGCCCCACAAGATAGCCTGCAATTGAAGCTTTTCCTCTAGTAATGGGAGGAGTTTTAGGTACAGTCTTAAATGAAAATGTGCAGGTTGCACAGGCTGTCCTGGTGGGTTTGATTAACTTAGCGGCTCAGGTTTCCCCTTCTTCACTTTACAAGGAAATCCTTAAAAGGTTTCCCCTGATGCTCTTCCTTTGAAAGCTTAGGATGGGTACATGAGTCATGCTTTGATGTAAAAAGTCTTAGCACAAGGAAATTCCTCTCCCTATAGAAGCAGATGACAAAACTTATCAATATTATATGTAACTGGCATGCTCTTGAAAAACACTTGATGATTCAGCATCGATGGTGCCCTAGTAAGTTTTGCTTTGGATGCGTGGCATGCTTATTTTCCTTGCATGTAGGCTTTCAAAATGCAAATTCACCTGATTAAGATGGCAGCATTTTGGGGAAAACAGGAGCTTTCCTATTTTTATTGTTACACTTTCACATACTGTGTTTTATGAGACACTTAGAATTTTTTGGGCAAGCTGTTCCATTTTGAAAGATGCTATTACCAAAGAACAAAACACTGCTTTGATTTAAAAGGCAGCATTGTTCATTTTATGCTTATGAAATTAAAATTATGAAAACAACCAATGTATGAACTTTGTTATAAAAATATTTAAGGTGAAAAGGCAAACTTTTCTTTGGGGTGGGGAATTGTTTTTCAAAATTAGATGTCAATCAGCTTTTTAAGTAAATTGGTCTTGATGGTTGTACTTTATAATATGATGGCATGATGAATGTACTTATGATTGCAGTTTGTCGATTGCAGTTTATATGTACTTGACAAGATGAATGTACTTTATGACTATGAATGTCTCTTATGATTATATATACAAATGATTATTAATGCATTTTTGATTGTAATCATAGTTTGTTTATTGTATGCATGTAGGTATAGAGCATGTACACTAGAGATAAATTTCTTGTGTGTCCTGACACACTTGTCAAAATAAATTCTGATTCTTGTAGAAAGAAAGGGAATGAGAAATTACCACATTCTCAGTTCATATTAATGGAATATTTCAGACCAATTTCCTTCCTGCTTCCTAGAATGACCATAATTTTGTTATTTCAATACAGCATGAAATACAACAAGCTTTTTTAGAGAAAGTATAATTGACTGAGAAACCAGTCATCTTCTCAGCTTGGTAATCATATCTCCCAAAATTTGCACCTATCTGATTCAGAGTTTAAATCTGCCATGAAAGTCTAAGGTCAGGGGTGAGCAACTATGGCCCCTTTACAACATGGCTGGCTCAGGAATTCTGGGAGTTGAAGTCCACAGGTCATAAAGGACTAGTAGCCCACCCCTGTGCTAGATTGTTTTAGACAAACAGCTTCTTTCTCAGTTTCCACCCCTCCATTTGCAATATGCGTATTTCTTGCAAGAGAGTTACAGGACAATGATATATGTGAAGTACTTTTAAATAGCTGAGACTTGGTTTAAGAAAGACGGGACACAATAGGATATGAGAACTGCTTAAAAATGGTCTTGCTTTATTCTTCCTTCTCTTTTAAATAGCTTCCCTTCCCAGTTTAGTTCTAGATTACAAAAGATCAATGTCATCTTAAAGACTAGCAATATACTGTGGCATAAGATTTAAGTCCATCTCATCCAATTCCCAACTGGGCTGGACTTCTTGTGGGGAATGGCATGTATTTACATTTTCACCTGCAAGTCGCGGAATTTTTTTTAGTATGAACTGAGCATGCTAAGGACTTGAAGGAGTGTTGCTTCAATCAATTCCTCCCTAGGATTTTTCTTCTTCCACCTGAGGGACAAGCATATTGTGCTACAGATGAAAGAGACAGATGCGCTAAAGATGGTTTTAAACAAAATAGTATTTGATAAATCCCTAACATCTTCTGTGTAAGATTGGGAAAGTCTAAGGTTCTCAGAAGTTGAGAACCTTAAACATTACATGACCAGAGTTACATTCACACATCTTTATTCTCTGCACAGAAACCTGGCAAGCTCTGAATAAACTGGGAGACAAACCGTAGGACAGTGAGAACAAGAACATGAAGCTATAAAAGTGAAGAATATATCTGGGAAATGTTTGCTGTAGCCACGGCAGCCCCGTTTATTTTGACTAACAATAGTTCTGCAACACAGTCCAATCTTTTCTGCCACCTGTCACCTGGAAAGTCTCCACATTGCTGCCACATGATCTTGGAAAAAAGATGCAGACAGGTGCTCTGCACTTTCTGAAAACCATTCCTGAACTGAAACCCAAGAGTGGCACAGCTTTTGAATGCCCTGCCGGCTTTGATAATGTGTATTCTCGTTCTTCAGGCCGCAGAGCTTTGATATTGTTTCCATTTAGCCTATTAGGAGCATTCAACAGTGTGCAGTGTGCAAAATTATGTACAGAAATAAGCCAAGTTAAATTCAATGGGATTGATTTCCAGATAAGTGAATATAAATTGCAGTCTTAATCTCAGTGGGATTCAGTTTTGAGTAAACATGGTTGGATTCAAATGCTTCGTGTTAATGCAAAGCACAATTGTGAATGTGAACTATTTCAACATCGTTATTATTCTAACATGGAAATGCCTCCTTCTAATGTTCGATCCTCTGTAGAAGTGCATATGTTAATCTGATCAAAATATGCAGCCTTCTCCCCTGGCTTGAATTTAGAGCCACATTTCTTCAGTCACAGTCTCTGGCAATTGGCTATTTTAACTGGGCAACAAGGTCATCTGGAAGTCATTAGATTGTGGTAAGTATCTGAAACCTCCACAAGTGGTTTTGGATATACCGTATATTTTCTTTAATGCATGTTAAAAGGGTTAGGTGTTTTTACAATGAAGGCCAGCTGGCTTATTTGCTCACTTAGCCATGCATGTTGTGCTGGGAGGGGAACAAAGTGGGCATCTCAACTTGAAATCCTGGGAGGAAAGACAGAATAGGCTGTCCATATTCATCCATCTCTCCTTTCAGGAGGGAAGGGGGAGGGGAGACGCAATGTGTCCGAAGCAGAGAAACCGACATCGAATTCCCTGCTAAAGTAACACAGCTTTGGCTCTCTGTGTAGGTATGACTAAAGCCTTATGGTGTCTCTTTTCCTAGATAAAACACCCTGTGCTTACCTGGGCAACTGAAAAGGCTCCAGAGAAGCTTCCAGAGATTATGCGGTAAATAATATATAGGCTGAAAGTATGACTTCAGCTGCCCCTCTTACTGGTTCACATTTTGTTGAATGAATGATTTATAGCATGTCTGTGAAGGCAGGCCCTTCTGGAGGTGATGTCATTCTCCACATTTATTGCAGATGTGATACTCCAGGGAGGAGTGGAAGGAAAGTCAGGGATGCTCTTTGCATTTGCAGCACTGAAATCTCCTTCACTGATCTCTGCATTGCCATTGTGTTCAGCACCTGGATGGTTCACGGACATTTAACCCCTGTAGACTGAAGGAAAAGGCAAATACTCTCAAGTCAGGAAGAGGCAGTGATGCGCAGTTGTCTGAGTCGTCTGTTGTGGCATTTAAAAAAATGCTTATTTTTAAGGCTGTTGGCTCATGTTCTGTATGTGATGGCTTTTTCAAATGCCCTTTCTCACTAAAGAGGGCTTTGCAAAAGGCAGCGATGCAATGAGGCACATTAAAAAAAAGATTGGTCGTTGCGATATCAGTATCTGTAATACCTGATTCCGCTATAACACTAAGCCACAAAGTGGTTTATTACCTTAGGACAAGATTCAAAGTCACTATTTATGTGAAAAATTGTTCGCCTACCTTCCTTTGTGTCCTCTGAGGCTCTCTGCACAGAACGAGCACCATGCCATTCTGCAGGATTTCTCAAGGTCAGGGACAGAATAACATAGGATGGAACTCTTTCACCAAAATTTTAATAAGACACCAATAGACTGCAATATAGTTACCAATTTAGTGCATTCCTAAGTCATTTCTCCCTGTCACAAATAAACAATTGTATAGATTTTGGTCTTAGTTTCTACTAAGTGTCGGTTAACCAGATTCTGCAAGCACCCTGAGAATTGATGAAACTTGCAGTGATTATAGTAGCCTTCTGCAGAATCCATCAGAAACATCAAGAAAAATAACAGCTAGATATTTGATTGGCATGATGTGCTATCTGACAATATGCAGGGCAATCAATGGATTGTTTTTTTTACTGAATAAAGATGCAAACCAATTATTGTAGCCAGTTTTTATTTCAAATAATTTTAATGGCTAAGTTTGTGTTGATTGGGCAATATGAATTACTTGAAAGAAAGTTGAGGGGGAAAAAACAGACTGTAGTCCTTTTTTGCAAATATGCCCTATCAGCATGACGCAGACTTTGCTTGTCAGAATGTCGCAAAAGGGTCACATGCAACCATCATAAACATGAACCAGCTACCAAGTGTCAGAATTTTGATCATGTGACCATGGCAATGCTGCAATGACCATAAGTGTGACATAAGTGTGAAAAATGGTCAAATGTCACTTTTTTCAGTGCCGTTGTACCTTCAAATGGTCATTAAATGATCTATTGTAAGGCGAGGACTACCTGTATTCCAAGCCAGGCCTTCCTGATGGCACCAGTGAACGCCTGCAAAGAACACAACTCAGAGCACCCTTAATAGCCTCTTATTTTCTCATTGTTTCTATGGATACTTTATATGCTGAAAAAGAACAACAATCCAGCCCCAGGTATAGCTTACAACGGTTTTACTGCATTACCATGTTATTATCATAATGTCTTTTTAAATTAGGACCAGAATGCTACAGATTTTGTATGAAAATCCACACTGACAATATTTACCGGTTACATTAAAGGGCAGATACACAAACCCAAGTTAGAATTTCTTGTTTTCAACAACGGATGCAACATTCAATCCAACAATTACACTGGAGAGACGGACATGAGATTTTGGAGCCGCGTTGATAAACGTTGTCTAGTAATTTGTACTTCTGACAGGAAGATAAAGAGGTTGCTTCAAAACTGAGGAGGGAAAACTCCAGTATCTGGAAGATATCAAGGCACTGATTAATCTTCAACTATGTTTAAGTGTTGTTAAAAGCCTCTTCACACCTTTTTTCCTTTGTTTTCAATAGGTCTTGAATCAGAATTTAAAAATTTATGTATTTTTTGAAATCTCCCCCCCTTCCAGACATAGTTTCCCCCTCTTGGGGGAGGTCATACTTTTACATTTGAAGGTTTTCTCCAAGATTTGAGAGGCTGACTATAAGCAAAGAAATATATAATGTATAATTCACTTCTGAGTCTCCTTCATAAACTACTACATCCCTTATACATATTGATGAAGAACTCCTCATTGTCAGATACACCAATAATTATTACTACTGAACTTTTTATATTTCCTGTTTTCCCCTCATAACAGCTAGGCAACATTGTTCCAGTATCTGGCAAAAAGAGATCTTCCCTCCAAGGACTTACTCTTGTGAAACTCAGACAAACGTTGAAACTTTTGAAGACTTGGGGGGGGGGAAATGGAACTTTGATATTGACTACTTTATGCACAAAAATGGAATCACACTTTGGCCCTGACAATGGATGAGTGGCTGCGAAAGTTGATGGAGTTAGCAGAGATGGTTAAATTGACTGTTTTGATGAAACAATTTTTTTTTACAAAAACTTTGTTTCTACCTGGAAACCGCTTCTGGACTTTGTGCTTGAAGTTGAAAAAAATGAAATATTGGTTTTGGGTTTTACTGATTAGATAGATTTGTTGCTATAGAAGTGACTAGTTTAAACTATTGTATGAAAGTCCAAAAATTGAGATTTGATGTTATTACCATATTGTACTGCACCAAAGGAAGTCGGAAATCAATGTCTTTCCTTTCCTTTCCCCTTTTCCTTCCTCCATTTTTCCTATTTACGGTAGTTTTCTATTTTGTTTGTATATTATAAACCAAAACAATTATAGGGAAAAAAATTTCAGACAGAGGAGCTGTCCTCATGACTTTGATAAAGCATCACTTTTGTCCATGGTTTGCTGGATAAACCATGTTTGCCTGGCTTTGAATACTGCACTAAGCCAAAAACTATTGTTTACAAACAGAGGGTCAATTCATACATCATGCTAGCTTAAAACTAAATGTGGAATGATATATCTTAGCACAATGAATTAACCTAGCCTCTGCATTTGGTGTTAACTCTTTCTGCATTAATTTTATGCTCCAAATATATATCAGATGCTCAAAGACTTGATGGAATATTTTTTTCTGTAATCCATAATGTGAACTGAGAAAAGCATGAAGGCTGGGACTTAAGTTATCACCTAAACTTCTCTATTATGCTATGCAAATTATTTTTAAACATCATTATTTTTTGCAACAGGCTGTCTGACATAAAGCATGCTGAAAAATTGTTAAATAATATATTTCTGTAGCATAGTCAGTTTAAGATATTGGCATTAATCATATAATCCTTGAACATTTGAGGTTTGGTTATTTAGTGGATAGTTAATATTTTTTTAGATTTAAGGTTGACCTTTCTTTAATATGCCATTAAGACTTGTAATGGCAATGAGTCTTCACTTCATCTTAGGACAGAAAATTAAGAAAGCAAGCAGGAAGTGCTGTCCTCCATCTCCTTAATATAACTCCCCATTTTGTCCTCTGAGGAATTTGCCTCAATTTGCCCATTAATGTGAATGGCCTCAGCACTGGTTTACATTTAAATAATGTCAATAGTTGCAGAAGTTACCAGAAAAGTTACTAATGATGCAAATTTCATATACAAGCAAGCAGATAGTGTATATGGAATCACCTTGGTAATACATGTGGGAATATATAATGTTAAAACCAAATTAAGGTCTTTGAGTGGCCAACATATTTACAGTATAAATTGGCTATATTAATTGTGTAGTTTGAAATCTCTACAATATAACACAATAATTTATATAAAACCATATTTAATATACAACAAACTTCCACCACATAAACACATTTTATAAACATATTATAATTCCAATTACAGATTTTCATAAAAACATTTTCATATCAAGAATCTTAATACAGAATGATTTATTTCTATGTCAAAATACATTTACAGTGTAAATTGTCTGTAGAAAAAAGACACAGAGAAATGGAGTTTGCTGGTATTTAATTCAAGAGTAGAAACTTCTCTTATTTATTTCATGTTCAGTTTTAAAATCACCTGAAATGATGAACCCAAGAAACTTTGCTCTTATCCAAAGCAGAAAAGCAGAAAAAACAAATAACATTTGCCTTGTTTTCAGGGCATCACAAATGGGCACAGAATCGCACTTTGCCAAGGCTACCCTGGCAAGGCCATGAGTCATGCTAAGAAAGACACTCCAGTTTGAGTGACTGTGAAATCTGAGCCCTTATTTTGTTATATACATAAAATACAAAACCCAGTGAGGGAAAAAATCCACATAAAAACACATATAAAGATTGATCATACAGTTTTATTAGGTCAATGTGTTCTTTTAGTTGGTATTTTTTCCCAATGGAGAAAAAAAAGAGAGAGAAGAGACATTGGAGTGGACTGTTTTCAACCCTGAGCGTTTTAACACTGCATATCAAGTACTGTAGTAAAGAAGCTGGTTAAGAATGTAGCACACTAGCACAAGTGAATGATATTAATCCTCTAGGTGATCAGGTCTTTACAAAAAAAACATAGCTTTCAATAAATAATGCTTAACTGTACAACTTTGATACAGCAATGTCATACACTGTTTTGACACATACTAAACTCTGCATGCTATATAGTCTACTAGAAGACGAAACTCTGCCATGCATTTTCTTCTTTTCCTAGTGCTAGAAAACACTTTTGTCCTCCAGTGCATTGCCTCAAGCAAACCTTACTCTCTTCTTTTCCCCCTTCTCACAGAAATAGGCCTGTACACTGGCATGCAAAAACCTCCAAGAAGGTTTCCCCCCCACTACCATCATCATTCAGACTTCTAAACAAGAATATTTTTCAGCTTTCCTCTCCTCCCCTTAACTAGAGTGGCTGTGAAAAACAACTTTTCAAGTGGCCTTTGAAAACTCTTTTGTCCTATTTTGGAATTAGGTATTTTTAAAAGTGTCAAGTTAAAAAAAAATGCTGTAAGACATTTGGTTTACTCCACCTGTGGCCTTCACACAACATCTCATAAAGGATGTAACCACTAAAATTCCCACACTGATGCAAAACAGCCCAATAGAAAAAAAACTGAAGACATTTTTAAAAAGCATCATGGCATTGTAGGCTCCATACTTTCAATGTACTACAATATTAAAAACCAGAAGTTGCAAAAGAATGATAATGGTGCTAATGTTTCTGTTAAAACCAGGAGATGAGACAAACTGACTTTGAAGGTAAGCAATAAAATTGAAAGAAAATGAAGCAATGAAACTGAGAGTTCCTGGATTAGAATTTATTACACCATCACATTAAAAATAAAAGTTTTTCCAATCTTGTAAGAAAAGCAGTGGATTCACTCCTATTGATATATAATTTAGATATTTCACTGAGATAATTGGAACATACTAGCAGATAAATATTATAAAATGAGTACATCTTAATTTCTTAAAGGCATACTTTCCCAGAGAGTCTAATTTAAGTATGGCCCTTTAATTCACAGCAGAGAAATCTGGATATGGAAAAGGTGTGTGATGACTTAATAAAGACAGGGAACTCCATTTTCAAACTTTCAAGTTGTCAATGTGTCCATGAGAACCATCAACCCCATAATGAACTAGGAGTAGCTTTTATTCATAGAAGTCAGTCCTGTGAAAATGTTGTCCATCATCATTTCTTAGATGTTGCAATAATTCTAGCTTTGCACTGGCATAACTGTTGGGACTTTCTAGAAGAATCAATACCCAATAACAGTATTACTTTTATACATGAAATATTATGGACTTTTATTTCCCTTTTTGTAAGTAAGTCATTCTACACTTTCTGCACATTTGTGCTTTATACGGAATATAAAAATAGGCTTTTTAAACTCTGTTCATGTTTAAACTCACTAAAAAACTACTTGCTTGTGAAATTCTCTTAAAAATTCACTGCATCCATGAGGGGAGGTAAAAATCAAGTAGGCAGTTAATTGCTATAGGTAGTGTGTGGAAAGAAGGGGGAAATCACCCTCAAAGTATAGGTGTCTGAAAGTAGATAATAACATTGAGGATGAAAAATAAATTGTTAGGAAACTCTCCTTATCCCTTGCAACTATTGAAGAGCAAGGGGATGAGGCTATGAAAAAAAAATCTTCTAACTTATTGGAGAATCAAGGCCCAACTTTAAAATATTGAAAAATGCAAAGTAAAGTCAAACAAAATTCACCAAAGAAGTGCAGGATGAGGATCGTACCAGGCCATAGAAGAATATGTGACAAAGGTGGAGATATAGAACAGAGAGTTCTGTAGAGTAAGCTACCAAAGACTAATACAAGTCTTTAGTATCTGATTCTAGTTTCACATTCAATAGTGACTGGAATAATTACAGTTTTATAACCAATTTACATTGGCATAAATGACCATTAAGGCCATATAGGTTCAAATCACTTTCTGTAGACACTACACTAGGAAAAAGTTACCTTTTGCATGTATGGACATCTATATTTAGAGTAAATACAATTTTAAAAGACATTTTCATCAATCTATTTAATCTGTCATATATATTGCCCTTAAAGAATTAAACTTTCTTTTTAATTAGATCTTCTAACATTAGATAGGAAGTAGCCAGAAGGAAAGATACAAACTGGATTTCACCTTCCACAAAGTGTCTTTAAAAATCTTAGGTTGCTTTTTGAAATGTTATTCTATATGGATTAGGATATTTTCATATATTAAAAGCTGACAATCTTTAAAACATTTCCTTATGCCCTTGAACAATGCATCTCCTCACCCAAGGAGATGAAAAGTGCTGAGGAAGAGGAGGAGACAAACAATGCAACAGCCCAGGAAATAAATCTATTTTATAAAAGTCTGCCTAAATGCACATGTGCAATTACAAGGAAGAGTTATTAGCATGTATGTTATGATGAGAACAAACATACAATGCAATATTCAGTCATTTTACTCAAAAATAGGCTGAATTATTTGAGTGCAACTTTTAGTAAATGTACTTAGGACTGCAATCCTGAATTCAGGATGAGTCCATAGTCTACCAATTAGAATTTTACTAATAGTAAATAGGATGTATCCCCCACTTACAATAGAAAAATAAGAAGTTTCACTAGACACATTTCCATTTCTGACTTTTTAAAAAGAGTTACCTATTCAGGTTCACCAATTTTAACTTTCCAGATTAAATGTACATTCTCCTTCCTTGTATATTGCACATTCTTAGCTCTTATATAGTATTGTGCGATCCCTTTTCCAAATCATTATATGACTAATTTAAAATCCAGCTTTTAGAAGTATATTCAGCCTCCCATGTCACAATGTTCTGTTCAGTCTGAATATATCTTATTTAGATGAGTTACACCCTTGTATCTTCACATAATAAGTGAGACAAGGGGGTTAAAATACAGTTCCTGCAGTCAATCCAGGCAGCTCCATAATTAAGGCAGACAGAGCTCCCCAATCCTTCAGCACACATACACATATCTTTGCACTATCATTTTCACAAATTAGAGGAGCTAGGAGACTAGCTGAAAGAATAAAAATATTTTGGCTTCATGTAGCTAACGAAGATTAACTTTTCTAGGTCCAGTCCACAAAACTGGTGGCTTTCAACTGCTGAAAAATAATTTTCAGACTGCAGGGCACAGTTTTTTGCTCTTTTTCTCTCAGATAGTCCAATATTTTTAAAATATGTAAAGTCATTAACACATCCAAAATTTAAGAGACCAAAAAAGAAAAACCTAAAGTTCAAAGATTTGAGTTTAATTAAAGACTATTCCTAGCCAAAAAATATGTTACGTATTACACTAGCTTCTGTCCTAAAAGTTTTATCATGCCTTTGCATGATAAATGCAAAGACACAGACTGAAGTTTTGAGGTACACCATAATTTTTCAATCAAACAAAGCTTTAAACCAAACAACCTCTTTTTAAAAAATAAAACAAAATAGGCCATGGTCTTCGCTTAAAGAAATAATTTTAAGCACTTTATTACTGGTTTAAATAACTAATTTAAAATTGATCTCTCATCAAAGATTTTTTTTGATCAACAATCTATATTTTAAAGGTTTTATTCTATTTATATCATACAACTATGTACTAGACAGGTCCATCTTCAGCTAGCATGGAAGCCTTTTAGCAGTGAATCTGAAAGTGAGCAGCTCAGTAAATTGCCTGTTAAAACATCATCAAACCAATTCTAACCCTGTTTACAGAAAAATAAGCACTGATTTAAGCAGGACTTACTTTCAACAGTAAATACAATCACAAGTAATTCAAGTCATTACTTGAAGGTAAAATAAACTGATCAGTTTAATGGACTATGTATGGCAATCACAATTGTGCGCAACTCCCAATCATCATATTTTTGAACAATGATAGTTAGGACTGGTTGGATGATTTATTCATGGTACTGACAAATGTACACTTGATTTATCACTTATTTAAAACAAAACGGATAGCCTTCCAAAAGCTTATCACAAATTATTCTTGTGACTAAATCTAGTTATAATCTTAATTTTCCCAGTAAAGTTTAAGACTGAAATAGTATTTTTTTTTTTAAAAAAAGGTTCACACCCCAACTAACCCCCCCCCCAAGTATCTGCCACAGTTCATCCTTCTTTCCGGTTTCCTGTGCCTGAGGCCCAGATCTCAGTCAAGGAAAACAGAGCCTATTTCACTGGTAAAAGGGCCCCCAGCTGGATGCCGCCTTCCCCCCTGTGCAGAGCATCTTTTGTAACTATACAAGAGAGGTTTTTTTTTTGCTCAGTTGAGGAAACAAGACAAGAGTCCCTGGATGGAAACAACTGCGCCCCAAAGATGGGCTCTAAAAAAACCCACATCTTCTAAAGAAAATAAGGCAGTGGCTGAGGCGGGATGAAGAAAAGCAGTAGCAACCTATATAACACGCCCTTTTCTCCCCAGTCTGTTGGGGAAGGGGGGAGAGAGAGAGAGAAAGAAATCAATGCAAATGCTTCAGTGGCTAAAACGAAGGTGGGGGAAGGGACGAGACGGAAAGCTGCCTCTATGAAAAATGAGAAAAGCCATCAGCCTTCTCCTCCTCCTCCCTCCTCCCGCTGGGAAGGTACCTCCCTTCTCACAGAAGGGGGGGGGAGGAGAGGAGAGGAGAGGGGGATGCTCACACGGCCCTCTCCGTGCCTGAAAGCCTCTGCGCGCGCGCGGCCCCACTCGCTCAATCGCGCGCACCGGGCACGCGCGCCAACGCAGACGCGCCTTTCCACCCGTCGGTGAGCGCGCGGGTTTTCAACGTTTTGCTCTTAAACAGGGATGGGGGGGGGGGGCGCGGGGGAAAGAGCCTCGCCGCGAACTGAGAATGATACGATGGGCGCCGCGGCTCAAGGCTCGCGTCGGGGGAAGGGGAAGGAAACGGACCTTCTCGCCTTTGCAAGAATATGAAAACACCGCGCTCGTCTCCCGCCACATTTTGTTCACGTCAAGGTTGTTCGATTTCACCCCCCTCTCCCCCTCCTTAGTAATATTGGGATTAAAAATAGCGACTCTCCAACAAGGGCGCTCGCAAACAGCCAAGCGGGCACGCCCCCTCTCCTCATTCAGCGCCTTCCCTTCGCTCTCCCGCAACGCGTTCCTGAGGCGGCGGCTTCTAAAGCGAACCGCCGACCCACATGGCCAAGGCACGCCCCCTCGCCAAGCTCGGATCCGATGGCGAGCGAAGCCAGCCTGCCTGCCTGAAAAGAGACACCTTCCCCCTCCCCTCCCCGCGACTGAGGAGATCCCTTCTGTCAAGAGAAACGGCTTGAGGGGGGGGATGGGTGACGGGAGAGATCCCCCCCCCATTTATTTTTCAAATCAAACCAAGAAGCCGGCGAGAAAGATAACCTAATCCGAATAAGATAAAAACGAAATAAAATAAAACCAAGCTCTAAGGCTGTAAAAAAAACCACCACCTTTCGCTTCAGCGGCATCCATCCCCACGCACTGAGACAACCTGAAGGCGACCCACCCACCCCCCCCCGGCACCCCCACATCCAGCCAAGGGGGCTGCC